>CAJQZJ010004748.1:2048712-2060076 GCA_907164525.1 Lophiomys imhausi | reverse complement strand
TTAGCTCCTTCCAGCTCATGCACTTCCTATTATCTCTGTGTCTTTTAGCATATTGGCAAGCAAAGTGGATGTAGAAACTGCAGCCTTACGTCCTCAGGCACCATCTCAGTTTTGTTATGTCCCAGTTTTCTCTCTGTACTGATCATCTTGATGACTGGCAGCTATTTTCTCATCCAGCACACTAACAAGTACTTCAAGCCAAGCCTGTGACTTCAGGGCTACTTTCTGAAACTCGTTTACTGAATGAAGCAGAGCTAGCCCTGCACAATGGATTTCTAACATGAGCCCTAACTCCTTGGCCTTTGTGTGCATAAGCACTCAGTGAAGCTAAAGGCTGGGAGATATTCCCATATCCTACATCTGAGGGGAAGTGGCAAGTGATGAGTGTCGTCCAATTGTTCTGAACCTGCCTCTGATTCCACCTCCTCCTTCATAAGTGGATTACAAGTACTGCCTCAGGCTTCCTTTTCCATCACCTGCCTTCTATTTCCCTCTTTCTTTAATTTTCCTTCTACAAGGGACCCAAATTAAGTTTTGTTTTATTTCTCTTTCGAGTGTTTTTTAGAGTATACAATGGAAGATACTCTTTTTAATTTTCTGGTAATCACCTAAATGAGCATTTTTCCATAAACATGCATACATATTCAGTCTCTAATATTAATATATCACATATATATTCATGTATTAACTTGGCAGCAATATCTACTTGAGTATAGTTTCGTTTTGAAAGTTGTTTTTAAGTGAACAGAACAGAGAGGAGCCAGACTAACTATCACTTGATAAATATCCAAATTAAAAAGACTTCTCTCCATGAAGCTTTTCCAAAGAACAAGCAAGGGATAGTTTGGTTACTCCACTTGGTATCTGCAATTTTCTCAGGGTGTAGTCACCAGACTGATCAGTGTCAAGCAGAACTTGAAACCAGTTGCACTGGTCTAGAAGCTGCTGCTGGTACTTCCCTTAGAAAACTCTTTATTCATGTACAGGAGTACATAGCCTTAATCTATGTTGATTTTATACTCACATAATAAAATCAGAATTGAGTTCATGTAGCAAAACTTATAAAATAGATAAAACTAAGATTCAGAATTTGCTCAAATAATGAATACAATGTGAATTCTGTTCTCTTTATAGTTTCATCTGTTGCTTTTTGGTTATGATTACTGAAGCTTTGAGTATTTGATCACAAACAATTATCTATTTGAATGGATCTCTCTCTCTCTCTCTCTCTCTCTCTCTCTCTCTCCTCTCCTCTCCTCTCCCTGTGTCCCCCACCACCAACGCTGTATCTAGGGTCTGTCTTTGTTGCCCAGGCTGGTCTAGATCTTCTGCCTTAGTCTCCTTAGTGTTGGGACTGCAGATGTGTACCACTAGCCATGCCCAGCTATACTTTGTATAGATTCATTTTAAAGCATAAAGACATGAATTTATTATTAGATATGCTAGTGAGCATGAAAGAAAGCAGTGTTATTGCCCCAGGATGGTATGCTTAATTAAAGGGTGATTGTCCTGTGACAACCAGGACATATGTGTGTCACCAAATATATTCCCTGATGCTTATCTTGGTTCCTAAACTTTCTATCATTACAGTATTTCTTTAGAAGATTATAACTCCAGGAACTCCCCTTTCTGAATTATAGATCAATTACATCTATTTGTCATTATCCTTTAACAATTCAGCAGGTAATAACCTGGCTCACAGAAGGCTCTAGACCAGTGCTTCTCAATCTCCCTAATGCTGTGACCCTTTAATACAGTTCCTCGTGTTGTGGTGAGCCCCAACCATAAAATTATTTTTGTCGATATTTCATAACTATAATTTTGCTGTTATGAATCTTAGCATAAATATCTGTGTTTTCTGATGGTCTTAGGTGACCCCAAAAGGGTTGTAACACACAGTTTAACAAACACTGTTCCAGACCAAAGATTGCCAAATTTATTTTCTGTTTCATTGCTGTATTTACTTATTTTATTATTTTCTTGATGGGACTCAGGCCTGCTGCTCTTTTATTCTTATATTGTTTGCTGTTAGCTGTAGGCTATTAACTGCCAAATTCCCCTTCTTTACCATTCCAAGTTTCTTGTCCTACCCCAAAATAATACTTTTCTACACAACCCAGTAGTCCATACAAGGCTTTCATCAAGTATTTCATTTATGAAAACATTTTAATCCACATTTGTATATATTTTTTCAAGATCTAAATACTTCATCTTCTTTCTAGTCCTGCACAACTCAGTACAAAAAGAACTTAAAGTTTTTGAGAGCCATGGATGGTACCACATGTTTATAGTCTCAGCTTAGGAGGCTGAAGTGGATGAAGAGGATCAAGAGTTTGAAGATAGACTGGGCTACATAGTAGAACCCTTTCTCAAGACAACACTGATAAGAAACAAACAAAAAAATCTTGATAGAAAATATAAGAATGTAAGTGAACAAATATTGCAAGTGTTTATAACATGTTCTATATATGTAATGTCATGAGAGGCTTTCCAAGGAAAAAAAGAAAACAAACACAATCAACAAATTCTAATCTGAAGTGTGTTGCATAGAGGTAAAACTTAGAACCAAAGACTTTGCTTTAAGCTTCTGAGCAATCAAAGTAAAGGGAAAATTTTATAGATTTTATAATTCCCTTCATATAGTAGAAGGAATCACATCAGGGCATCAAGAAAAGAAAGCCTGATCCTACACTTTAAATTTTAAATTATTTCATGGAGAAGAAGAGAAAGAGACATAAGAACACAGATAAGAGCATTGGCCCCTGAGATTATGGAGCCTGAGAAGTTCTTTGATCCACCCTTTGAAAGCTGGAGAACTGAGAAAGCTGGTGGTGTGCATCAGTCTGAGACCAGGAACCACAGAGGCCAGCAGTGTGAGTCCTGGTCTGAGGCCAAAGACAGAAGCAGCTGTGCCAGAGTCTCGGGGCAGGACAGATGGACATCCTAGCTTAGGACAACCTCAACCTCCCCTTTCTGTCTGTCCAGACTCTCTCGGCAGTGATGGTGACCTTTATTTATTCTAACCTCTTTCAGAAACATCCAGAAATAATGTCTTGCCAGCTACTTGGGCACCCAACCAAGTAATTTAATCATTTTAAATATTGTCGAAGTTTAGAGATTTTGTTTATTTGGTAGCTTCCTATTTTATGTAGTACTTAATAAATACTTGTTAATTAATGTTTAAACAAAGTCCACTCAGCATCAGTATTTGATTATGACCATTTTCTCCTAAAGAGAGAGGAACCTAAGAATTAGTATGTAAATGCATAGTTAAAAAATACAGTCTACAATACTATCTTTGTTTCTCACACCAATTGTAACTTTAAGGGTTCCCATCCTCTGTTTTAAAGACAGGAAAGAAAGACTTAAAGAGTATAGTGGCAATGAAATGTGACAATATATATAAAGTTTTGTCTGCCAAGGCCTGAACCTTAGTGTCTAGAATTTTAACTGGGGCTTTATTACAAAAATCTAGCTAGCCATCCATCCACTTAGCCAACCTTCATCTTTGCTTTTCCCGAGGTCCGATGACACTATGTGGTCCAGGAGTCACTACGTATGTACCCTAAATCATACTGTTGGTGTGTCTCAAAGCACCATTCTAAATCATGTTGTTATCGGGCTGTCCAGCGTCTCCTAGTACACAGACTCATTGTTCAGACATCTCAAGGATTTAGAGGTTTCTCTCCAAGAAGCCAGGTGCAAGGATGAAGATAAATTTCTCTCTCTCTCTCTCTCTCTCTCTCTCTCTCTCTCTCTCTGTGTGTGTGTGTGTGTGTGTGTGTGTGTGTGTGTGTGTGTGTGTGTGTCTATCTGTCTGTACATGTGCATGTACAAATACACATGCACCCATGCATGTAGAGGCCAGGAGACAGTGTCAGCTTTTATATCTCAGATGTCACCTGCTTTGTTTTTAGAGACAAGTATCAGGGTCTCTCATTGATGTGGGACTCAACCAGTAGGCTATACCGGGTGGCCACTGAGCTATATGGAATCTGCCTGTCTCTGTCTTCACAGTGCTAGAATTACCAATGTGTGTCCCTTCACTCAGTAATTTTATTACATATTCTGGGGACTCAAAAATAGGTCTTTTTGCTTATGTGACAAGCACTTTACCTACTGAAGTATCACCCTGGTCCTAAATTATTCATTTATGAGTTTTATATCTGATTTTTTTAAGGCAAGTTCTCTTTATTATGCAACTCTAGGTGTCCTGGAACTTGCTATGTAGACTAAGCTGGCCCAGAACTCACAGAGATCTGCCTTCCTCTGTCTCCCAAGTGTTGGGATTAAAGGCATGTGCCACCCCACCAGACCCATTATATCTGATTTTTATCATGGCTTCATGAGCTGGTTTACTGTGGGGCACCCTGTACTTGGAAGATGTGTACCCATAGCTCTCTCTTTATATGTGAGACATGTACTTAGAGCAGCAAACAAATGAAATAAAGCAAAATGTTTTGAACCTGTTTTACCTTTATTTTGTTTGAGATGTTTAGAGTCTGATGTAGCTCCCTAGCTGACCTTGGACTCTCTAGGACAAGCTTGAACTTCTCATCCCTCCTCTACCTCCATTCTCAAGTTCTAGGATTACAAGCAAGGGCCACTGTGTTTAGAATACACAAAGCTAGAGATGCAACCCAAGGCTTCATGGTAGGCCAGTTCTCTACCAACCAAACCACAATCTCCAACCTTTGGCCTTGGTTATTGTTGTTATTTATTTTGTTTGGGTTTTTTTGTTGTTTGCTTGCTTTCATTTTAGTATTTTTAAATGTTCATTATTTATATTTTATAATCAAACGTTCTCAAATTCTATCAAGAGGTGTCTATATGTCTTTCATTCTTTATGATTCTATACTTACTCTTAAAATTAAATTATATTGTGATTTAATATTTATTAAATATTAAAATATAGTGATTCTAGACTATAGCTTAAAATTCCCCATTTTATCTTATAAAATGCTTCCAGATGGAAAATACATTTTAAAAAGTCTTTGTTCTCTTTATTCTTTGGGCATTCCTCAGGATTGACTTCTTAAAGTATAAAACCAGAAGTGAAGTTATTTTTTTCTATGGAGTACTTCAAGAGTCAGGGAAGTCACCCACCCCCCACCCCCCACATACAGTGAACTCCAGGAACACAGTGGTATTTTTTCTTTGTTGTTTTTGTCCTTGCATAGTTCTGTAGCTCTTCTGCCTGTCACACTGTTTGACACATGTAGATGTTCAATGAACAATTATTGTGTCAGAGGACAATTTTCAAAAAGTTAGAAACACAACTTTGGAGAGATGGCTCGGTGGTTAGAAGCATGTATGCCTTTTGCAGAGGGCCTGAGTTTGGTTCCTAGCACCCACATTAAGCTGCTCACAGTTACCTGTAACTCCAAATCTAGGAAATCTGATGTCTCTGGCCTCCTTGGGCACCTGTACTCTCAGGTGCATACCTACATGCCGACACATAACCCACACACACACACACACACACACACACACTACAATTAAAAATAAAAAATACTTCTAAAAACCCACTTTGCGTCATGTGAGGCCCAAGAGCTTACACTCGTACTGGAGCTTGATAAGGCACACCATCTAGGGTGTGGGGTTCCACTAACCTGCAGCAGATTCCATGACTCACTGGTGGGTAGAATTTTTCCTAGGATAGATATGCTAGGTTCCTGTCTATTTGGGTGTGTGGGTTGTAGGATAGTTATCCTCTGATGTATGGTTAATGTCCATTTGTAAGGGAATACATACCATGTTTATCTTTCTGGGACTGCGTCAGCTCACTTAGGATGAGCTTTTCTAGTTCCATCCATTTGGTTTTGAATTGCATGATTTTCTCATTTCTGATAGCTGTGTAGTATTCCATTGTGTATATGTACCACAGTTTTTTTATCCATTCTTCAGTTGATGGACATCTGGGTTGTTTCCAGTTTCTGGCTATTACAAATAAAGCTGCTATGAACATTGTTGAGGCAATGTCCTTTTGGTTTCTTTTCAGATCTTTTGGGTATATGCCCAAGAGGGGTATGGCTGGGTCTTGAGGTAGATTTATTCCCAATTTTCTAAGATATATCCAGATTGATTTCCAAAGTGGTTGCACAAGTTTGCAGTCCCACCAGCAATGGGGGAGTGTTCCCCTTTCTCCACATCCTCGCCAGCATGTGCTATCATTTGAGTTTTTGATCTTAGCCATTCTGACAGGTGTGAGATGGAATCTCAGAGTTGTTTTAAGTTGCATTTCCCTGATAACCAAAGATGTTGAACATTTCCTCAAATGCCTCTCAGCCTTTAGAGATTCCTCTTCTGTGAATTCTCGGTTTAGCTTTGTACCCCATTTATTGATGGGGTTATTTGATGTTTTGGTGTTTAATTTCTTCAGTTCTTTATATATTTTGGATATTAGCCCTCTCCAAAAAGGACAAAACTTGGAAGCAGATAAGTCGACAGCCTAGCTCTGCCAAGACAGGGTAGGTAAGTCCTTCATAATTCCTGCTCTACAACCAATGTCTGTCAGAGAAATGGGGCCAAATGGCTGAAGATTGATGCTGTAATGTATGGAGAGAAAATGGGAACTGTCCAGGCAGCCACTGGTATGTCATTTCTTAGTTTTGGAAGCTGCAGGCCCTGCACTTCCTATATAATCAGATATATTTATCCCTCTTAGGTCTCTGAGGTGGTTGAAGAATAGATAGCTAGAGTCTCATAGTTAAATTTTGAGTTGTTTAGGAATCAAGAGGGTGTTCTGGATCTAAGAAGATATTTTTAAAATTATGAGGCAAGTTAGTATGAAAGCTGAGTTAGATATAGAACTTTAAACTCATGGAGATGGTTAGATAGTAGAATGTTAAAGTCAGGTGCCAAATACATATGGACTGGACATTGGGAATGTATGCTAAGCCATATAACTCTTATAATCGTGGCCTATTTATTTCTGTTGTTTTGTATTGTATTTATAGTTATAAGAAAAAGAACCGTTATTTGGACTGAAAGGGAGAGCTGTTGGGGGGAAAAATAAATACCTTAAACTAAAAAAAAAAAAAAAAAGAAGAAGGGAAGAGGATGGAGGGGCTGAGGGGGAGGAGGGTGGATGGGTGGGACTGGAGGGGGGAGTAGGGAGGGGATTGTGATTGAGATGTAACTTGAAGAAATAAAAAATAAATTATTAAAAAAAAACCCACTTTGCAAAAATGTAAAGTAAGCATGTAGAAAAACGTACTGAATTCATTAATGAGAGTAACAGAAAGTTGGTGAGACTGGTTCTAAAACAGAGTCTAAGTTGCCTAGTTTTTATGTCCACCTCTCACATGTTAGGGTCATCTGGGAAGAGGAATCTGAGAAAATGCCTCTATCAGATTGGCCCTGGGTAGGTGGTTCTGGGGTATTTAAGAAAGCAGACTGAGTGAGCCAGTCAGCAGCAAACTGCTGTGCCCTCTGCTTCAGTTCCTTCCTCCAGGTTCCTGCCATGAGTTCCTGCCCTGACTTCCCTCAGTGATGGAGTGGGACCTGAGAGTTGTGAGATGAACTAAACCCTTTCCTCTCCAAGTGACTTTTGGTCATGGTGTTTAATCACAGGAGTCGAGGAATGCTGGCCCAAAAGGGCACATTACACAGTGTGTGTGTGTGTGTGTGTGTGTGTGTGTGTGTGTGTGTGTGTGTGTGTGTGTGTGTGTGTGAGAGAGAGAGAGAGAGAGAGAGAGAGAGAGAGATTACTGTCATTTGAGACAATGCAGCACTGGGCTTTCATTTTCTGCTGCACAGAAATCATATGCTTTTTTTCCTTGCACAAAATCCATTTGCATTGCTGTCAGTATTTCCAAAGTTAACACCTTCCCTGACAGAACTTTTAATGTTCTATAAGTAGTAAAATTAAGCCACAAATTATTGCTACTGATATTAGACAATTAAAAGTTATTTATTGGGTCGTAAAAGTGAAAGGAAAATGAAATTTAGAAATTGATTAATTTCTAAAACCAGAAACAATTGGTAACATTATATCAATTCATTATTTGATTAATATTATATGATACCAAGCCAAGTTATTTTAAGTTACTTTTAATCTGTGTTTATTCATATTTGGATATAGTATATATTCGACAAATAATTGTGAAGTGAATTTTAAAGTATTTATTTTTTATTTACTTGGAGAAAAGGTTTTACTGTGTAACACTAGCTGACCTGGAACTTGCTATGCAGGACAGGCTGGCTTTGGAACTCATTGAGATCTGCCTGCCTCTGTCTTAGGAATATTAGAATTAAAAGTGTGTGCTACCATGCTCAGCATAGAACTTAATGTTTTAAAGGCAGAATTTATCTGTCTATTCTGCTTTTGAGCAAGTTCTACCCATATAATTAACTTGCTCTTGCTGATGAAGGCAGAATGGAGTAGTGGGTAAATGGACCATGGAATCAAACCAACATGGTTTGAATCTGTTCTGCAATCTACTGTCTGCACAGCCTCCTGCATAACCATGTTACCCCTCTAAGCCCTACTTTTCCTTCCACGGTATGGGGATCTTCTATTTGGCCAATGTCCTGTAAGTATTTAACCTATACGCAAGTATTATCTATATGCAACTTGCACACGCCTCATTTGCAATAAGATGGCAGGATGAAGCCTACGGCATGAATTTTTTTTTTAAGAAGGAAGAACTTGCTGGACTTTAGGCAAGACAGTGGAAAGAAATTACAAATAATGAAAGATCTAGATTGCAAGCCCAGGTACCAAACAGATCCGATCAAGAAGTGCTGGCAATGTCTGTTATATAAGAAGTCAAGTACGAAATGTAGATTAGACCTTTCTTCTCTTGGGATCTCACCACTTAAAAGGCTCCTTAATCCCCAATTAGTGTAACGATCATTGCAGAGATGAAAATGGCAATGGCATCATTTTAAACTGTGGGGAAGCTTTAATTGACTTGGATTTACTATTTTTCTGTATGACACAGGTGGTGAAGTTCACCAAATCCTTTGAACTGATGTCCCCTAAGTACAGCGCTGATGCTGAGAACAGGTAAGGCTCATGGGGTACATGCTTGTCTTTTGATGTTCCTTGGTCCTTGATGCTAGCTATGTTGAATAATTCTTTGAGGATGGGAGTTGCTCTTTCTCTGTATCATCAAGTGTGGCCATCTCTCACTTTTCTAAACCTCAGAACTTAAATAAAAGCCATTGCCGAACAATGAGTGTGCATAGGGTACATCTCCCTTGTCATGTGTTTTCAAGACAAACTTTTAAAACAAGGCCTGGTGCCACTGGCCTGTTAGTTTAGTTGCTTGAGAGGCTGACTCAGGAAAATCCCAAGTTCAAGGCCCACAGTGGCTGTAGAGCAAGACCAAAGCCAGTTTGGGAAGCTTCGTGAGGTCCTGTCTTTAAAAAATACTGAGAAGAGGGCTGAGGGCTTAAGCTTAATAATAAAGTGCTTGCCTGGAGCGTACATGAAGTCTCTGGGTTCACTGTCAATACCACAAAAAAAAGGAAAGACTAAAATCAATACTTGTGATATGGTTATAATCTTGCCATAGACTTTAATGCCACTCTCCCCTGAACTTTGTGATGGTTTGAGAAATTTCAGAATTGCTTTTGCAAGTAGTATGCAATAGCTGAGGAGGAAGCCTGTTTTTCTTCAACCACCAGTTTTTTTTTTTTCCCCACCAAGCATTTGCATTTGACACCAAACATCTAACATTGAAGCTGGAAATGAGTAAAGTTATTTTTTTTTTCATATTCTCTGAGTAATTAAGTCAGAAAACACAACTTACTGCCTTATTCTGGCCCTTTGTCTTGCTCATATTTGGCCAATATCATCTTCGTCTAACAAGTAAAAGTGAGTTTCCAGCAGTTTTCTCTGTTGGCATCTTTGAGGCTGTAACAATAAAAGGAGAGTCAGAGAACACCCAAGAGTACCTCTTAGCTTTGCATTTCTAAGAAAAATAGCTGGGCAATTTTTAAAAATCTGTTCTCTTGAAGTTGGTCATTTCTAGGGGAAAGGCTAAGAAGCAGTGAAATTAAGCAAAATGCAAAGATTTAGAAACAGATGGGTCATTATGTGCTGAGGAAAACACGAGGGTGCGCTGCTGATGCTGATACCTGTCTCAACAGCGCCAGCGACTTCCATTCATTAAGTGCCAAGGACGCTGATAGAGAATACGTGTTTCACCTCCTCAAATCTTTTGAAGGAGACATGGTTAACCCTGAAAGACAGGAGAGAAAAATCAAAGTTTGCCAATATCCTAGCTAGCCTTAACTGTCACCTTGACGGAGGCCAGAGTCACCTGAAAAAGGAATCTCAATGGTGTGACTGTCTTTATCAGGGTGGTTGTAGGCATGCATGTCTGTGAAGAGCTGTCTCAATTGCCTACATGATGTAGGAGGGCCCAGATCCCTGTAGGCGGCTCCATCCCCTGGCAGGTGGTCCTGGGCTATATAAAAATGCTAATTAAGCATAAGCAAGTGAGCAGGCCAGAGAGTGAACAGCATTGCTCCATTGCTTCTTCTTTACGCTACTGCTGGAGTCCCTGACCTGACTTCCCTCATGATGAACTGTGACCTGGAAGTGTAACTCAAGTGAATCCTTTCTTCCCAAAGTTGTTTTTGGACAGAGTGTTTCATCCCAGTAACAGAAAGAAAACTAGAATAAGCAAGTTTAAGTCACTCGATGAAGGCCCTGTGACCAATAAGAAGAAGCCTTACACCCAAGGACAATGTGACTCTTCTGAACTCTAAACTTTGATTATGTTGTGACATTTAACTTAAAATCTGACAACTGATCTCATATAATGAATATCTCTTAGATTAATATTTCTCAAATCTGGTTGATCTATTAGAATCAAGTTTGAAGATTTTGGTTAAAAACTTAATTCTCAGGTATACACTGAAATATTACCATTAAATATATTGGAAATTAAATACAAAGATCTATATATTCAAAGGGCTGCCCTGGTAAGTTTCCACTTCAATATTCAAGGGACATTAGATTTTTTAAAATATATGTATTATTGCCTTTAATTTTGGAAAACAAATATTGTATTAGTGACTTCTCAAAATACCAAAAACAAAAGCACTCCCCCACAACTTTAACAAGGAAGGAAGTGTTTGTTTTGGTTCACAGTTTGAGTGTAAGTCTGTATTGACAGGAGAGTCATGATGGCAGAAGCATGAGGTCATATTGCATTTGGTCAGGAAGCAGAGTGATGAATGGGCTTACTCACTTCAATTTGTCCTTCTTATTCAGTCCAACACCCCAGACCATGATGACACCTACATTTAGGGTGAATCTTCCCACCTTGAGTAATCTAATCTAGAAACTTCAAAGCACACACACACACACACACACACACACACACACACACACACACACACACA
>CAJQZJ010004748.1:2004977-2048702 GCA_907164525.1 Lophiomys imhausi | reverse complement strand
AGAGAGAGAGAGAGAGAGAGAGAGAGAGAGAGAGAGAGAGAGAGAGAGAGAGAGAGAGAGAGATGTGCTCAGGGTTGGCTCTAGGTAATTCTGTGTCCTCTGTGGTTGAAAATCAGATCAGTGTTTACCGTCATAGAAACCAGTAAGTCAAAATAGACATTTTATTTGTTCAGTTTAATCAATTGTATGAATTTAAGAGAGGACTCTGCTACTAGTATGCAATTCCACTTATAGGGCATTCTTTCAAAAGCAAAATTACAGCAAGAGAAAGCAGGGCAGTAGGCACAGAGCTTTAATGAGAGAGCTTGGCTGGAAAGGAAGATGGGGATCAAGCTTGTGGTAGAACACCTGTGTCTTGCAGTGATGGGGCTGAATTGACAGGTATAAAGGTATTTGAAAGGATTAACAGAATTTACACTAAAAATGACTTGTGATCTTTGTAGATTGTACTTTAAACATAAGTTAGAATGGGGGGGGTGAAGCTTTTTGTAGGAAGTTTTTGTGTTCCTGAGAATGCAGTTGTATTGGCATCTGTAAGTCACGTCAGCCAATTTCTATTCAACAAAGATATTTAGGTTTAGGGTCACTAGGGCATATTCAGAAATCTTCCTAAGCAGAATGCTGTAAAATAACAAGAAGTATGTTAGGGATAATATCTGTAGATGCTACCTTCCATAGTCACATCTCATGTGCTGTATCTCCAGTCTATGAGACACTGCGCGGTTGTTCCATCCCAATGCTGTATTGCTGATTTTTCTGCTGCTGAGTATGTTCACTTGGTTACTTCAGAGTTACATATTTCTGGCCTTATTATTATTTTAAAGAACTTCCATGTCAAAATGAAATGACCCAAGACTGCCCATGAAAAATTTTCTGATAATAAAAAGAAAGGTCGGCTTTTCTTTAAAAAGACATTTTAAAAGTGCCATTGAACTCTGACATTATGAGATAGTCCCGTTCATCTTTCTATTTATGGCTTCTAAATTAATGGAGAATGCTCATCTGTCTCAGAAGACCTTCCATTCTTTGCCTAGTAGTTTCCCTCTTGCAGCTGTATATTTCTTCAGTCACTTATTGGAAGTGAAAGGAATAAAGACAAGTGTGGTTGGCCAGAGACGTGGAGGGGGTGTTGAAAAGTTACAAGGCTCCAGATCTCAGCCTGTTCCCGCACACTGCTGGTCTTTCCCTTTGCCTTACATCATTTAACATCATCCTCCAAGACAATGTCCACTGAAGGCCCTGGTCCTCTGAAGAGCACAGCATCCCTCAGGAATGTGACAGTACAGGGGATGGCTCTGATAGCTTCAGGGAAAATATTTCAGGACACTACTACATTCTGACCAACTCCAGTTTGAGGCTTCCTGATTCTTAGCTGCAACCCTTGGAGACTTTTTTTTTTTTTTTTTTAACCAATCAGTTTTATCACTGACTCAGCAAGTTCCACGTAGCCACCTAAGCAGCCAGTGTCTTCATTGTATTGTCTCTGCCTGTGGTCTATAGTCCATCAGTTCAGGAACTGGAAGTTATTTGTGCTGTCTCTCGGTGAGATGCACACCTGCCTCAGGACATCCTCGACAATAACGCCTTCTTACTGTGTCATGGGAGGCTTCTTCTATTGATAGACATCTTGTGTTGCATTAGCTTCCTATGATTTCTATGCTTTTTTTTTTTTTTTTTTTTAAATTTTTTCCTGGAGACACTACTTTAGTCAACAGTCATGTATTGACTGCCTGCTGACTTCAGGGCTGGGAACTGTGTTAGGGGACAGGGTTACAGAGATTTAAAACAAAGGCAGAGAAAGAGTCTGTCCTCAAGGACCTAATGGTCTACTAGGTTCCTAGTAGAATATAATAAAGCATAATCATACATATATTTATAAAAAGTATATAACCAGATCTGACCCAGCCTCCAGATTGTACCTGCAAAGAATCACATTAACAATGGTAACTTCTACTGTTACTTAGTCAATTCTCTTTTGTGAGATATGTATCCAAACCTTGTAAAAGCAACCTTTAAGGGTTTCAGGAAGCCTCTAGGA
Organism: Lophiomys imhausi; assembly: GCA_907164525.1. Taxonomy (NCBI): domain Eukaryota; kingdom Metazoa; phylum Chordata; class Mammalia; order Rodentia; family Muridae; genus Lophiomys; species Lophiomys imhausi. The sequence goes on along the minus strand of CAJQZJ010004748.1, from coordinate 2,046,664 downwards.
TGCCTCACAACCAAGCTTATTACTGAACCATCATTTCTACCAACCACTCAGCCATAGCTCCTGTCCTTCTGGACATGGCTCAACAATATCAGCTGGTATGGCCTCTTGCCCACTCGATTCTAGAACTCCCATGTGTTTTACAGGGGTCTCCGCCTCTGTACTGCCACCATCCCCAGGACTCTCTTAGATGTACTGGTCACTTTCTCAAACCTGAACAAGACTGATAATTTATGTGGAAATCAGAGAAGGTGTACGACCCCTAACACGTGACATAGTGTGTTGTGTGACCCCTAATTGCCATATGTGTACTCCAAATTTTAAAACCTTTGAATTCTGGATGCTTTTATCTATAGACCTTCTTTTAACATGGGAGTTAAACTTAATACTTCACATCAGGCTTAAGAACCCATGCTGGTTAGTTGTTTGTGAACTTGACATAGCTTAGGGCATCTGGGAAGAAGAAACCACAGCTGTCCAAATGCCTCCTTCAAATTGGCCTGTAGGCAAATCTGTGGGCATTTTTTGACTAATGATTGACCTGGAAAGGTCCAGGTCACTATGGGTGGTACAGCTCCTAAGCAGTGGTCCTGGGTTATATAAGAAAGCCATATGAGCAATCCGTGAGGAACAAGACAGTAACCAGCCTTCCTCTGTGGTCTCTACTTCAGTTCCTACCTCCAGAGTCCTATCTCAAGTTCTTGCCTAACTTCCCTTCATGGTGGACTATAATTAGGATGTATAAGCCAAATAAACTCTTCCCTCCGCTAGCTGCTTTTGGTCAATGATTTATCATAGCAACAGAGAAGTAAAGTAGGACTAGGATAGAAAAAGACCATAGACTGAGAGTCAATCACTGAGTTATGGTTTGATCTCCCTGTTGTTCTTCCTTCTTGGTCAACAGGCTCAGAAGCTCAGGCCTCATCCTTATAGTTCTTTTCTATCACAAACATCAACTCATACAAATAACTGTTGCTTCATATGCAAATATGTCTCTGTTTAGATTTGTATGTTCTGTTATCAATGGTGACAAAAATAAATATTTTCTGTACAGGGTTTGTACAGGGTGTTATGTTAATACAAGGAATGGTCTCTGTAACAGAATATTTTTATTTATAAACACTTATATTTATTAATACTTAAAAACATCTATAAAATACCTAAATCCTATAACCTAAAATCTATAATCTATCTAAGAATGCCTTAATACCTAAGAACACTCTAATACCAATCTAAAAACACTTAACTAACACTATTTTAACTTTCTTAAAAGGATATTAATATTCTTAGTGTAGGTCCCTTCAGGATAGCTTAGCTTATGGCAGTCCCAGCAGGTATTATCTTCTAAGCCTAAAGTCCATTGGGCTCTGCTTTGCCAGTTAGCAAGGCCCATTTATTTCACCCACCAAATTGTGGCCAGTTTATAAAGTCAGTCTGTTCTAACCACCAAACTGAGGCTGGCCTATTCCACAACTGAGACTCCTCCATGGTCTTTTTGGCCTGGGCAAGCCTCACAGCTGAAAGCCTCTCCAAGTGGCTTCTGAACTTCACTCACTTTTTTTTTTTTCCGCTCTGGTGCCCCAAGACAGATGCCTTCAAGGAACTCTCTCTCAGCAGGTTTTATGCCTTGCCTTTGCCGTGGGCTACCACAGTCTAAATTCTGTTAATGGCGTATCTTGCTATGAGCTTCTCCAGCATAACTTCTCAGTTGGTGAGGGCAGGAGGAAGAGGGCAAATATGTGGAGCCTCTGGCTTATACATCGAATTATTTCCTGATCCTTGGCAGTCTCGAGGGTCCATGAGATTTTTTGCGATGTCCAGCAGTCCCATTGCTTCTCACAACTGGCGTCATCTGCGCAGCTTGCACAATTTCTTAGCCATGTCCCTTCACAAGGCATATTGTCTGGCCACAACTGGCTTTGTCCATATCAGCAAGTAAAGAGACACCAAGCTTTCCTTATGTGCGGCCAGATGCTAATCTGAACTGTCTGCTAATTCACTAATAGGCCTGACTTCTACCACAGGTCTCTACAGAGAAAAAAAAAATCATCTCTCTATTCTTCTGATTTATTTTCTGAGACAGGACCCTATTGATAAAAGGTAGAAGAAGACAGTAGTTACTACCATGTAACCACTGCATGGAAGCCACCAAGGGAAAGATAAGTACGTGACTCTTAAAGTAGAGGTTCAGAGCCCTGGTTTATATAACATCTACAAGACAGAACAAAGCGAGCTGGAGAAATGGCTCAGGAGTTAAGAGCATGAACTGCTCCTGCAGAAGACCCCATTTGATTCCCAGCACCCATATGGCAGCTAACAGTCATCCATAACTCCAGTTCCAGGGTATCTGACACCCTCTTTTGGACACTCTGGGCACTAGGCATGCACACAATTCACATACATACAAGTAAGTAATACACTCACATACAGAAAATTAAAATTAAAAATAAATCTTAATAAAAGAAAGACCAATGTATTGCTAAGAAATGTTAAGAGAAAAGAGCTATTAACTACAGGGCCATAAATTATAGGAAGGAAAACACATGGAATCAATAAAATATGTTATGTAGAGTTCTCTGGTGCATCTCTAGGCCCGTAAGGGTTTAATGCTGTCTTTGGTGGTCAGCTTTTGTCCTCCTCATATGACAGGAGGAAGGCTGCCCTTGTAAATGCATGACCTACTTTATGGCAGAGAGCTTTTCTTGGATCTGCTTCTCAATTTTTTTCAGCACAAAATAATCCTGTGGTACATGGCACATTTTTGTGTGACATGTTATTGTCTCCTATGGCAACCAGCTCATTTGAGGAAAAATGGGAGATAGACCTCAAGGAAAGCTTCTGGATGTGGTAAGACTTCAGTCAGGTCTTACAGGACCTAACTAACCTCTAGGGAGGGGAGATGTCATAAGCAGAGACTTTGAGAGAAGATATTGAGGGAGCGTTGCATGTGTGAGCATCAGCGCTATGAGCTGTTGTCACAGGGATCATCATTATTACTAGTGATGGTCCCTAATTGTCACATTCAACTGCCCAGAGTGCCATCTGGCTGAGGTGAGAATCCTACTGGGTCCTTCTGCTGTATTCAGAGCCTCTTAATTGGTTTAGAAACTGACTTGCTCACCAGGGAATAACAATAGGTAGTGATGTAATGAAGTTTGTGTCTTGAAAAGTCAGGTGGGACTGTTCAAGATACAAACTGGAATGTGGAGGGACCACAGTATGATAAACCTAGGTAAGTAGGGATTAAAGCCTGCATGTAGCAAAGATTCTTCTGAGGAGGACCTCCGTGCATTAACTTTGCCAGATCAATATCTACCCACCATCTTTTGGCTGTTCTTTCTATCCATTGTCTTCAGACTCTTCGTGTCCCTTACCCCTTACCAGGGAAGTCCCTGGTACAGCTACAGAAAAGGTACCCATGTTCTTATAAACAAACATCTGCCCATGATGTAAGTAACCCTATTGAAATCCATTAGACAGACAGACAGACAGAGAGGGAAAGGGAGAGGGAGAGGGAGAGAGGGAGAGGAAGAGAGGGAGAGAGGGAGGGAGGGAGGGAGAGAGAGAGAGAGAGAGAAAGAGAGGAAGAGAGAGAGAAAAGAGGAGGAAGAGAAAGAGGAAGAGCAGGAAGAAATGAAAGGATAAAAGAAAAGTAAGTTTGAGGTGGGCTAGTTGGGAGGAAAGAGAACCAGAAGGAGGGCTTGAGAAAAGGTAATGGGTAAATATGATTAACACACATTGTGTACATGCATGAAAAATGTCATAATGAAGCTCAGTATTACATATATTTACATACTGATAAAGTATTATTTACAATGAAGAAGTTCTAGCTAGGCAGATTATCCTCAGTCATTTGAAAGGGCTCTAGGTAACCACAGGGGTCTTTGTAAACAAAAGCCCTGCACTCTGGTGACAGAGGTGGAAGTTAGAGTGTGAGAGGCAGCCTGTCATTGCTGGCTTTGCCAACAAAGGAGGGAGCCATGGCAACGTGGAACCTAGGCAATGCAGAACACTCTAGAAATTGGTAAAGGTGAGGGAACAGAGTCTCTCCTAGAGAATCACAAGCTATTAACCTGCTGCTGTCTGAAGCCATAGAGTTTATGGTAATTTGGCATAGCAACAGTGGGACACTGATATTGGGGATTTGACTTGAAAAGTTGTCCACGCAGAGCACTCAGGAATAAATGAAAGACTAGAAGAGAGGCAAGCAAAGTCATGAAGGGCCCAGTAGCCGAGGAGCACACTTGGAGCGGAAACTTAGGGAAAACATGCACACTGGGAACCTCCCATTTGTGCATTGTGCTCCTGTTCAGTTTGTGCTTCTTTTGTCCTTGCATGGCACAGGGCTGCTGCAGCCAGCTGCTACAGAGTTCTTCCCTCTACCGCCATCTGGAGGGCCTCGGACCTCACCACGCCATAACTTCAGGACACTTCTGAATAAACAGAGATAGAAACATACACATATGGGCACACACACACGATTTCATGTTGTCTGTCAAGCCTGGCTTTGAACTCACTAATCCTCCAATTTATTCATTAATTATTTGTAATTGGGATTACAGATGTGCAGCACCATGCCTGGCTTCTAAAAACATGACAGGTGGATTTATTTGTAATTGGGATTACAGATGTGCACCACCATGCCTGGCTTCTCTAATCCTCCAATTTCTTCATTAATTATTAGTAATTGGGATTACAGATGTGCACCACCATGCCTGGCTTCTAAAAACATTTAAGATGAGAGGTGGATTTGTTTTAAATGTTATTTCAGAGCAATTGTGTGTTTAAAGGTGACTTCCAATCCAAAATTCATGTCTACCCCAACCCTCAAATAGAAACCTCATTTAGACATCAAGATAGAATTAGTTAGGCATCTTGAAATTAAATAAGGCTAAATTTAGAAGAATTGGCCAATTCATTCAGTGACTAGTGTCCCTCTAAGAGAAGCAGAGACACAGAGGCCCATATGCAAAGGCCATGTGAAGACAGGCAGAAACTAGCTTGCAGCATCTTCCATCCAGAACTGCAGCACTGTGAGGGAAGAAACTGATACAGCTTTAATGTTAGGGGTGATTTGTTCTGGCTGTCCCAGGAAACCAGCATACTAGTTATTAAATGAGGACAATAAAATTGATAATGCCTATTACATACTTTTTCTAACAATGGAGTTCCAGGAAGTTATGATTCTGTGAATCTAATATTGTCATTATAATGATTTCTTATTTAACTCCAGAAAGAGAATTAACTGTCCTTAAGAGTATAGTGGCTGTCAGACTTATCTAGTATCAGTGCCACAAATGCCCATGGAAACTGGGCTCAGAGAAGTGCAGTGTGTTGCACACACACAGTTTTGAGCTTTTTTGTTGTTGTTGGGGTTTTTTTGTATTTATTTATTACTTCATGTTACATTTCCATCACAGTACTCTCTTTCCACCCCTCCCAGTCCCGCTTTACAACCCTCTACCCCCTATACCATCCATCCCACTCCTCTGGAGTGGAGTGTCCCTACATATCAGTCCCCTGCCCCAGTTCAGCAGTCATATGAGGGCCAAGAGCCTCCTCACACACTGGGCACCTACAAGGCAGCACCAGTAGGACAAAGTGTCTCATTGACAGGTAACAAAGTCTATGTTCCTGTTCCCTTTGGTGCATTGGCTGTAGTATAGTTATCCTGCACTATATGGCTAAAATCCGATTATAAGTGAATAGATGCCATGTGCATCCTTCTGAGTCTGGGTTAGCTCACTCAGGATGAGCTTCTCTAGTTCCATCCATTTGGCTGCGAATTGCATGATTTCGTTGTTTCTGATGGCTGAGTAGTATTCCATTGTGTAGATGTACCACATTTTTTTTTTATCCATTCTTCTTTTGAGGGACATCTGGGTTGTTTCCAGTTTCTAGCTATTACAAATAAGGCTGCTATGAACATAGAGAGGAAACTTCCTTGTGATTTGGTGAAGAATCATTTGGATGTATACCCAGGAGTGGTATGGCTGGGTATTGAAGTAGAGCTATTCCAAGTTTTCTAAGATATCGCCAGACTGATTTCCATAGTGGTTGTACAAGCTCGCACTCCCACCAGCAATGGAGAAGTGTCCCTCTTTCTCCACAACCTCACCAACATGTGCTGCCATTTGAGTTTTCGATCTTAGCAATTATGACAGGTGTGAGATGGAATGTCAGAGTTGTCTTGAGTTGCATTTCTCTGATGATTAAGGATGCTGAGCATTTCTTCAAGTGTCTCTCAGCCATTAGAGATTCCTTCTTTGTGAATTATATGTTTAGCTCTGTTCCCCATTTTTTGATTGGGTTATTTGGTTTCTTGGCATTTAATTTCTTGAGTTCTTTGTACATTGGATATTAGCCCTCTATCAGATGTGGGGTTGGTGAAGATCTTCTCCCAATCTCTAGGCTGCCGTTTTGTTCTAATGACAGTGTCTTTTGCCTTACAGAAGCTTCTCAGTTTCATGAGGTCCCATTTATTGATTGTTGGTCTTAGGTCCTGAGCTGTTGTTAATCTGTTCAGAAAGTTGTCACCTGTGCCAATGAGTTCAAGGGTTTTCCCCACTTTCTCTTCTAATAGATTTAGTGTGTCAGACCTTACGTTAAGGTCTTTGATCCACTTGGACTTAAGTTTTTTGTGCAAGGTGATAAGTATGGGTCTAATTTCATTCTTTTACATGTCGACATCCAGTTGGACCAGCACCATTTGTTGAATATGCTGTCCTTTTCCATTGTATGGTTTTCGCTTCTTTGTCAAAAATTAAGTGACCATAGGTGTGTGGGTTCATTTCTGGGTCTTCAGTTTGATTCCATTGATCCACTGGTCTGTTTCTATACCAGTACCATGCTGTTTTTATTACTATTTGAGCTAGAAAATCTTAATCCATCCTCGGAGAGTAATATTTCACTCAGCAGCCTATCTTCCTGTAAACCTGTGCTTGGAAGGTGTTGTCATCCAGTACCCTCTGTCTTAAGGCCAAGTCTAAAATACTTATGTGTCCAGGGGGTTGCACATATAGAAGGACATAAATCTCAATAACCCATCCAATAATCCTAGAAATCGTAAGGTTGGCATGTGGATTGTGAGTTTGCAGCTGCCTAGGCTACCTAGTAAGGCTCTATCTCAAAACAAAACAAAAAATAAAGAAGAAAGTCCTCAAACTGACCAGGGAACTATTAAGAAGTTTATAGCATGAATAGAGTACTCAACCATATTATGGTAGTATCTAACTAAACCACATTAAATTCTGAAACAATAAGAAAAAAATCTGTCTTATAAATGTCTTTCACAATTTTTTTATTAAAGCATTTTGCATCAATTTAAGAAATATATGACAATTCATTTATCAGGATTACTGAATTTTTGTGCTTGAGGTAAATGTTGTGGCCACTCACTCCTGACCCAGCTCTGTGTCACAAAACCTAAGAGGAAGGTCTTCAGCCTCATGAGGGAGTTTATGGGGGAAGTTAGTTTACATAGCTGCTTTAAACTGCACAAACCCAAGTGCACACAGGAGAGGGGAGAGAGTACATTTAAGAGAACACCGAGAGAATGATGCTCAAGTTGTCTGAATTATTAAGGTTTTCTCTTCATTCATTAGCTGGCCAAACACTTTGCTCCATGATCCCAAGGATGGGGAAGAAAGTAGCCCTTATGTCTAGTTAGTAACAGAAAGTGTTATGGCACTGTTTTGTGAGTCTGCTGTGTGCTGAGAGCTAAAACCAAGTTCTTTTTTTTTAACATTTATTTATTTATTCAAGTTACAACTCAGTCAAAGTCCCCTCCCTCCTCCCCCTGCCAGTCCCTCCCTTCTTATCCTCTTCCCCCTCACCCTCCTATCTTCTTTTTTGTTGTTTTTTTTCCTTTATTTTTTATTTCTTCAAGTTACATCTCAATCGCAGTCCCCTCCCTATTCCCCCTCCAGTCCCACCCTCCCACCCTTAACCCCCCATCCTCTTCCCTTTTTTTTTCTTTTAAGTTTAAGGTATATCTTATCTCCCCCTACAGTTTCCCCTTTCAGTCCAACAAATGGCTCTTTCTCTTATAATAACAAATGCAATACAGTACAACAGAGGTAATTAGGCCACAGTTATGAGGGTTATATGGCTTAACGTACATTCCCAATGACCAGTCCATATGTATTTGGTACCTGACTTTAACATTCTACTATCTAAACAACCCCACATCTGACAGAGGGCTAATATCCAAAATCTACAAAGAACTCAAGAAATTAAATGCCAAGAAACCAAATAATCCAATCAAAAAATGGGGGACAGAGCTAAATAGAGAATTCACAAAGGAGGAATCCCTAATGGCTGAGAGACACTTGAAGAAATGCTCAACATCCTTAATCATCAGAGAAATGCAACTCAAGATGACTCTGAGATTCCATCTCACACCTGTCAGAATGGCTAAGATCAAAAACTCAAATGACAGCACATGCTGGCGAGGGTGAGGAAAAAGGGGTACCCTACTCCATTGCTGGTAGGAATGCAGGCTTGTAAAACCAAGTTCTTACAGAATAAGCTTCTTACGTAATAAACTCCATTTATTCTCATGTTACTGATTAGGATAAAGTGTGTGTCTGAGGACAGGTAATAACTGACAGAAGGGTTGGTTGAGCACAGCTTGGTTTTGCCATTTGGTTTTTCAGTCATTCTATTTATCATTTATGAATAGATTAAGAGAAAACTTTACAGGGATCACTACAAGAGTATAACGTCTTCTCTCAGTAATTAATCAATAGATATTTAGTGACTGGGTGATTTAACGACACTGACAATTGGGATGGTGACTGCTGTCCTAGGTGGCAGATATTTGTACGTTGCTGGTGCTACATGACTGGGTTTAAATGCTGATTCATATTTCCAATGAGGTTGCATAGTAAGGGCTGGAGCGATGACTTGATGGTTAAGAGCAATTGCTGCCCTTGCAAAGAACCCACATCTGGTTCCCAACACCCACATGCTGCCTTACAATCATCTGTAACTCCATATCCAAGGGATCTGGTTCGCTCTTATGGCTCCATGAGCACCAAGCAAGCGGGTACATACATACGTGCAAACAAACACTCATGCACATAAAACAATACATAAACAAATCTGTTAAAATGTCTTGACTCAATGACTTGACACTAAAATTAAAAGTTGCTGTGTTATTCGAAGGCATATATGCAAGGGGGTAGGGAGATGATTCGGTTAGGAGAGTGCTAGTCATACAAGCCTCAGGACTGGACCTCAGAGCTCCAGAACGCATATAAATCCCAAGCCAGTGTGGTGGGCCCAACTGTATTCCTTGAACTTGGGAGGCAGAGATGGGATCTCCAGAGCAATTTGGGTAGCTAGGTAGGGAAATCAGAGCACTCTGGGTTGAAATGGGAGACCTTGCCTCAAAATATAAGGTAGAAAACAACTGAGGAAGGGGCCAATAATTACCCTCTGGTCTTCAAATAATGTACACACACACATGCAAGCCCCACATGCCCATACATGTGGATACTCACGCAAGCACCCATACCACATACACATTAAAAAAAACCAACAACAACAACACCAAACAACAAAGCCTACATAAGCAAGAAGTAGAGTGCAAACTGATAGCAGTGAGTAATCTAATCTGTGCATTTCACAAGATTGCTATTAAAATGTGCAACAACAATTTGCCAAAAAAAAAAAAAATCCAACTAATTGGAAGCCGTTTCCTTTCCAATGACAAGAATTGAGGAAAGAAAAGGAAACTTTGAATTTCATTAAAGAGGAAATGCTGAGACAGCCTTGCTGTCCATTGATATGCTTGACAATGACACTGGTGATAAAACTACACTAAGAGCACAGGTCACTAAATGTAGCATTTCATCATGATGGCGCGAATAATGTCAGACAGTCCAAGCTTGCCACTGTACATAACCTTAAACAATGAAGTCATCCCAAGAGGGCCAAGTAGAATTTTGACCTCTGGTACCTTACCCCTTGTCATCAGACATTGATGGTATATTGCAAGAGCAAAGAGACTTTGTGCATATAATTGAGGTGACCAATCCACTGATCTTAAGGCCCAGGGGTGATGCTGGATTCTCTAGGTGAGTCATGAAGAAGAATAAATCATTCAGCCAGGTTAGGTCAGAGAAGGTGGTCAGAGAGACAGCGCAAGGAAAAGTCAAAGATTTGAAACATGAGCAAGAGTTGTCTCATGCCGCTGGATTATGTAGTCAGGAGGCCCGGCTGGCTTGAACATCAAGGAAAGCAGAACCCATCTTTAAACTGCAAACACTAGTTTGCCAACAAGCTATGCGAGCTATATTCTCCTTGGAAGCCTCCAGCATATACAAGGGAGCACAGTAAAACAACTGATGACATGATGGCTACATTATTAGCGGAAGGTTTTTACTGTGAATGAGAGAGGAGGGGAATAAGCAAAGCCATCTGGAATTGCCCAGCCATGGCTGGGGAAGAGGGACAGAGGGCGAGGATAGTGAATGTAGTGAGTGTCTTAGTCAAGGTTTCTATTGCTGCAACAAAACACCATGACCAAAAAGCAAGTTGGGCAGGAAAGTGGGTTTTTGGCTTACACTTCTTTTTTTTTAATTTATTTTATATAAGTACTTTATTTTTTTTCTTCAAGTTACATCTCAGTCACAAACCCTTCCCTATTCCCCCTTCCTGTCCCACCCTTCCACCCTCTTCCCCCCCCAACAGCTTCCCTTTTCAATCCAACAAATGGTTCTTTCTCTTATAACAGTAAATTCTATACAAAACAGCAGAATTAAATATGCCACATTTATGAGAGTTAAATGGCCCAGTATACCTTCCCAATGTCCAGTTCATACATATTTGACCCCTGACTTTAACCTTCTACCTTCTAACCATCTCCATGAGTTTAAAGTTCTATAACTGACTTAGCTTTCATACTAACTTGCATCACTATTATAACTTTGGCTTACACTTCTACAGCATGGTGTATCATCACCGAAAGACAGGACAGGAACTCAAACAGGAACCTGGAGCAGGAGCTCATGCAGAGGCCAAGGAGGGGTGCTGCTTACTGGCTTGCTCTTTCCATTATATGTGTGCATAAGTGTGGCCACTAATAACCAAACAATACTAGGCTGTCTGGAAATCTGGGCTAACGCTGTTAATTCACAACTCTTCAGTTTAACCTCAGGCTGATTTTTTGGAAAAGAGCAGAACGTAGCCACATTCTTCACCAAAATATCACAAGGATGATCTCTAGGCCATTAATGTTCTCCTCTGAAACCTCTTGAGCTGGCCACCATAGTTCAAATAACCCTCAGCACCAATGTCTTCTATGTTCCTACTAGGATGGCCCATTAAGCCCCATTTAAAGCATTCAGCCACTTTCCTAATCTAAAGTCTACATTCCTCCAAACCAGAGCATGATCAAGCCTATCACAGCAATACCCTAATCCCTGACACCAACTTCTTAGTTAGGGTTTTATTGCTGTGAAGAGACACCATGACCACAGCAACTTTATAAAGGAAAACATTTTGTTGGAGCTGGCTTACAATTCAGAGTTTTAGTCCATTGTCTTCACAGCAGGAAGCATGGCAGCGTGTGGACAAACAATGGTGCTGGAGAAGGAGCCAAGGGTTTTACTTCTGCATTGGCAGGCAGCAGGAAGAAAGAGACACACTGGGCTGACTTGAGCATCTGAAACCTCAAATCCTACCCCCAGTGGCACACTTCCTCCAACAAGGCTACACTTCTCAATAGTGCCACTCCCTGTGAGCCTATGGGGACCATTTTCATTCAAACCACCATAGCAAGAGATAGAGAATAGAGGAGAGAGGGGGTGGGGCAGGAATAGAGATAGAAAGCATGAGATGGACAAACCTTATAGATTATGAGGATGAGAAGCTAGGGCCAGGGAAGGGCCAGGAGCTGACATGGACTTTGAAATGTACAACAGGTACTTGTGATACTGAGAGAGTCTGGATACCAGCCTGGGCTTCAGTATGCTGATAGAAGCCACAGGTAGCCATATGTCCCTTCTGCCAGAGGTAGAGGAAATGACATTTTTGGCATTATGGGAACTAGTTTCACAAGTTCCTGAGGAATGCTGACTTTTATCTAATGACCAGAAATCCTCCTATAGTCCAGGTTGAGCTCACTTCTGAGTATCTGGACTGCCTGAGACCTAACATTCAGAAAGGCATACAGACTTGCCAATGCCTTGATATTGACTCTCTAAGAACTCATAGTGAATTAAACTGAGCTGTGATGAACTTTTGATTTCTAGAACTTTGATATAATAAATTAGTTGTGTTTTAATCAGTTGTTAATAGTCATTTGTTATATAAAAATGGAGGACAAAAGTATTGTTGGTATAAGTTTGAATTCAGTCTTCTATGAGTGTAAGACTGAATTCAGTGAAACTGTACACACACACACACACACACACACACACACACACACACACTCACACCACATAGATGAACCATAGCTGAGTTATAATGATTGGTGTGTACCATATTAGATCTTTGAGGATATGTAGTTAAAAAATTGCTGATGATATGACAGAAGTATTATGGCAACATCTTGAAATTGCTAGCAGTAAGCCAAGAAAGGCACACTTGAGGGAGGCACTGCAAGTTTGGTTTTGTACAAAAGTCTTCCAGTGGTATCTCCTACTAATAGTATCAAATATCACGGGGGTGTCAGCAGCTTGGAACAAAGTCCCAGAAGTGACCTGGGCACACTCTTAAGAAAGGCTGCATCCTAGAAACCTGGTGCCTTGGAGGATGTACTTGTGAACACTGATGGTGCCTGAGAAGTGAGTCACACATGAGCCTCACAATGGTTTAGAAACCTCTTAATCAATTCCTTTTGCTTGCAATTTTTCTTCCACATAGAATCCATTTGTATGCTATGTAGTTTTCCTTCAAGAATGGAATATGATAACAATGCATGTGTAACCCAAGAGATTTTTCAAAAATAAGATTAAGATATTTTAAGCAATAGCACATTATCCTGTAGCAGCAGCTTTTCTTTCCTCTCATCTTATAATTAACGGCATCACAGGTTCAATTAACTCTTGTGAGTACACAGCACCTTGTTTTTCCTGTGACTTCTCTTTCCCTCCACCCATCACCATTTATGCTGGAAACACATATGCCTTAACTTTAAAGCACCTGAGACAAGTTAGAGACAATTTAGAACCTCTTTCAATTTTAATATTGGGTGGCTCTGCTATTCTTTTTTTGGAAAAAAAATTGTTTGCCACACTAGTCTCCTGAGCCCTATTTCTCAGATCAGAATATTAAAACCTATATTTCAAAGTTTTGGGTAGTTTCTGACATTCTTTGTGGATTCTACTTCTGCAAACAAATGAATCCTTCTAACAATGTTTTGAAACCCATTCGAATTATCTCTGCAACTCTCTCCTTTAGCCTTCCACACTCCGTGACTGCAATTCTGCCATTTTTACAGGGAAATTGACTTCCATGATGTGATTCTAATGAGTCAAAACTTCATGATAACCTTGATGGTTTTTCCAAGGGTCCTTTAAAAAGATGTCAGAGGTATCTGGTTAACCAGCCTTTGTTTTTGTCCAGCATAGATGACACAACCAAGAAAAAGATCACAGTAGATGTGTTAGCTCTAAACAACTAAAAGAGATGAGTGAGGGTTGTGATTACCCCTGAGTGTACTGTGATTACAGACTGTAATTATACTGAGCTTTATAACCACGACATCTCTGGCCTAGAGGGGGTGGTTGTTAGTACACAGTCAGATTGTTGCTATGATCTGGGCCTGAAGAAGGAAGCCACACACCCTGCAAGGCCAATGTGACTCACGCACTTGGACATTATTACTCCAAAGTAGGCTTCAGGGACTCAGAAATGGCTTTTGAGAGCATCACTAAACGTCTGTGCTGTGAATTGTGATGGTACCAATGCCTTTGGGTATCTCTCAAATTATGGCTTTCAGACTTTGAAAAATGTGGTCCACAACAACAAAAAAACTATCTAATTGTTAGCTGGCTATTAAACTAACCGAGGAGAAATTCTAGTTGCCATACAACAGAGACACTTTTCAAAATTATGTTAGGGAAGTCACTTGACAACAAATAGCTCCAAGAATAATAGCAATAGATAGAAACAACAACATCTTGATGTAAGATAAAGGAGATGCTCTTGTTTCCAAATCTTCCACATTATTTAACATTTTAGTTTTGTCAGAAACCATAAGGCATACAAAGAAACAAGAAAATATAGCACAAATCCAGACAATGTGGCTTTTGATAGAAACTGTTCTGGTGGAGAGAACAGCTGAATTTATTTGCTAAACAATTTGAATAAGAAGTTATGAACATGTCCAAGATATTAAAGGGACCCTCATATAAAGAACTAAAGGAAAATGTGAGAACAATATCTCTCAACAAGATCAATAACCTGAGATAGAGTAGATGGCATTATAAAAACAAATACACATTCTGAAATTGAGAAGTCAAATAAAATGAAAAGTTCTCCAAGATGGGGGTATAAGAGCCTGAGTGAGAAGACTGAAGAAAGTTACGTCTATGGGAGATGTCTAGTCTAGGGACTGGAAAGAAAACTGAGTCTCGAAGAGACCTGAATGCTATCCAGCATCCGAACATGCGGTCATGCAAGAAGGATTGCCAGAGAAAGAAGCGAGATGAGGGCTGCGTTGCTTTCCTTGTGGCTGTGACCTAATATTTGACATAAAGCAACTCAAGAGAGAAAGGGCTTTATAGCTCAGGGAGGGGGAGGGACATAGTCAATGGCATCGGCTTGGGTGTGGCAGCAGGAGCTTGAGTCGGCTGCTCATGATGCGTCGGCAGCCAGAAACTAGGGCGTTCACAAGAACAGCAGGCTATAAAGTCTCAAGTCTGTACCTAGGGACCCAACTCCTGTAGTGAAACTCCACCTCCTGAAGGTTCCACGGCCCTCCAAAACAACCCCACCAACTGGAGGACCAAATGCTCACATACAAAAGCCAAAGGAGAAGTTTCACATTCAAAGAATAATGTCCCACCACTGTGCCTTATGAGATTTTGCATTATGAGAAGGAATAAAGACCATCTCATAATGCAAAATGGATTAATGACAAATTCGAAAGGTCCCATCATGGTTAACAGTTCCAACACTGTTTAAAAGTCTGAGTTTCCTCAGAGACTCAGGGTAATCTCTTAACTGTCCTTATCAAACCTAGGGGGATTGCAGGATTTCTGTTAGCATGTGACTTCCTTCACACAGCCTGGGGGCATACTGTTGTTGATTACGTAGCGCATCCAGTGCTGTTGACCCTCATCATACCAACATTGAATGTGGCTCATAGATGGATAGAGTTCCCCATGGCTCTGGGGTCTCATTTCCACACTCTCCAGTTGTCTGGTAAGGAAGTGACTCACCAAGTCATATTCTCAGAAGGTAAGACTGGTGCCTGAGGATGAGCTGTGGGACTCCTTCCTGTTTTCAAGGCCATTTCCTTCCTTCACCAGCAAACTGTTCTCAGTCTCCTAGGTATCCTCTGCTCCTTCTCCTAAAATAATACTAAAGGTCCAGGTGCTCTGGGGCTGTGGTTTGTCCACCTAAACCCCATGTTTCTTACCTAGGCACACTATTCAAGGAACTGTATTCTTTCCATGCATTGATTAATCAAGTTGTGTTAGTACACTCTGAGGCACTGATATGCCTATGCCTCATTTTAATGTTGATTATAAGAAATAAACTGGAGGAGAGGAAGCATTTACAATGACGTATACCTTCCAAATTCATAGTGAGAGACTCAAGGAAACACATTTTTTTCAAACATCTAACCTTCACATCTTAAATATATAAAATTAAAAACGTGATTTTGCTGTTGATTTTTGTGGCTTTGAACATGAAGACTCAAATGAAAGATACTCATTGCTCCTTTTCTATGGCAGATGGGGGGGGTCTTCATCTAGTAAAACTGTCACAGAGGAGAATAAAAGCTCTAAATAATGTTCTGGGAACAAGACACACACACACACAAAGATGTACTGAACTCAAACATAATAAAGTGGACTACATAGATCAACTGTCTGATTCTATCCTGTAATCAATTATGCCAAATTAGAAGCCCTAATAGTTTATGTGTTGGTTCTTACTTTTGTAGGCCTCTCAATTTAATATGCTTCAGCTGATATTTTAGCTGGTTGAGCTCACTTCCCCTTCCTTGCTGTCTCTACACAGTCCTTATACTTACAATGTATACTTTTGATGTGGTGAGGTGGCCACGGGGTGTTTCCACAGAGGGATATGGTGGGGATACTTAAGGCCTCTGTCAGAATATAATTTTCACTGTGTACTACCATTGGCAAGTTCGCTACCTTGTACATTTTCTCTTTGGTACTTTGCCAAAGCTCAAGGTAAAGGTGAACTCAAAGACAATAATATCTTCCTCCCACACAAGGTAGCTAAACTGAACAGATTAGCACACCATTTCACCAGGTGCATTAGTTAGAATTCGAATCACCTTGATGAAACCCCATGACCAGAAGCAAGTTGGGGGAGGAAAGGGTTTATTCAGCTTACATTTCCACATCACTGTTCATGATCAAAGCAAGTCAGGACAGGAACTCAAACAGGGCAGGAATCTGGAGGCAGGAGCTGAAGCAGAGGCCATGGAGGGGTGCTGTTTACTGACTTGCTCCTTGTGGCTTGCTCAGCCTGCTTTCTTATAGAACCCAGGACCACCAGTCCAGGGATGGCACCACCTACAGTAAACTGGGCCCTCCCCCATCAATCACTAGTTAAGAAAATGGGCCAGATAGGTGCAGGTCGCACCCTACCCTTCCTGGGTGTGGCTGGCAGCAACAACCATGTAGGTGGTGGAGAGATTGGAGGAGAAGAAAAGCCGAGTGGTTTGTTTGATATGGATAGGCAGAACTGGAGACATGTAGGTGGTTGCTATTTTTTCCCTTGGGAAATGGTTCATTAAAATGTCCATAAATAGAGCCAGTAACAAATGCAAGTGTCAGTGGGCCTGCGCCTTCTTCCTTTGAGAAAACCGACCACTGTGTGAGTCGCCGTGACTCCCAGAGCTTCATCCTAGCGCAGGAGGAGGAGCAGAACCTGCAGAACGGACACTCATGACTGACTCCTGCTGTGTTTACTCCTCACCACCGGCTATCTGCTCATCTCTCTAGTTGGCTGTGGTGGCTGTTCGACCATGAGACTGGATGACTCTATGTTGAATTACAGTGTTTCTGTGCTGTGTTTAACTTTGGCAAGGGATTTATTTCCTTTGGAATCTTTGGGTTGGACAAACATTTAATCATCCCACTTTTCAAAAGAAGATGTCATTTCTTTTTTTTTTTTTTTTTTTTTGGTTTTTCGAGACAGGGTTTCTCTGTATAACAGCTCTGGCTGTCCTAGACTCACTTTGTAGACCAGGCTGGCCTCGAACTCACAGAGATCCGCCTACCTCTGCCTCCCAAGTGCTGGGATTAAAGGCGTGCGCCACCAACGCCCGGCGAAGATGTCATTTCTGATGTGGCACTGCCTGCCCACCACCATGCAGCTCAGTCAAGCTGGTGGTGGAGAGTTGAGAGAAAAAGAGAAGTGAAAGGGTTTGTGAACTAAGAAGAAAGGCACAACTGGAGACTCGAGGGTGACAACAAACAGCCGGATGTGAGTGGCCTGAGGCCATGGTGATGTCCAGACCCACGCTGCCACCAAAGGCCAGGCCTGGGTCCACAGCCAGGTCTTTGTCAGTGTCAATGGCTCATGTCACTGCCATGCAGATGCCCCTGATCTGGGCTGCTGCTTGAAGCTATGCTGATGTCTGAGGGCTACTGAGAGCTGCTCCCCCATCACTGGCTACAGCACTCAGGAGAGCAGGCCACATCCCACCTGGGATGCACAGTAGAGACAGCCCTGGTGGCAGGAGCACAAATGAGCAGGCCTTGGGGGCATGAGTGGGAAAGAGCTAATCCTGCTTGGTCCTCACCAGCTGTGTGAGGTGGTGGGCATGGGAGAGATGCTCTTCCCCACCACCTCCACCCTCCACCCCCCTACCCTCTTTGCATGCACTTCTTTGCATACACTTTCACATATTATGGTGTCTTGACTTCAAAGCAGGCCCTCAAGATGGTTTTATTCCTTGTAGTTTACATTATTTCATTCATCTGTAGTCTCACAGCTAGGGAATGCTCGTCAAAATTACAGCAGCAACAATCAGAACAGATTTCTTTGGCTATGAGATCAACAAGTTTTTACTACATATTGCTACACATCCACAGCCATGCCCCTTGCCTATGTCAGCATCACCAGACAATCCCTTAAAGTGACATCAACTCCTGGAGTGATAAACTTCATCATTTTAATTATACAACTTTTGGAAATGAAGTTTAGAAAATATGTTCATTAGTTGCCATGTCTTAATTTCTGATAAGACAGAATCCTTAAAGTGGAAAAAATTGGAGTTTGTTGAAGTGTCCTCAAGCCAAATCTTAAAAGCAAGCTCATTAGCTGGGCAGTGTTGGCACATGCCTTTATTGCTACCACTCAGGAGGCAGAGGCAGGTGGATCTCCAAGTTCAAGGCCAGCCTGGTCTGCAGAGGGAGTTCCAGGACAGCCAAAGATGTTCACAGTGAAACCCTGTCGCAACAACAACAACCACCACCCCCTCCTCACAAAAGTAAGCTCATTAACAAGTCAGGATTAATTTTAGAAGAGTGGTTCTCAACCTTCCTAACCCTGAGACCCTTTACAATTCGTCATGTTATGGTGATCCCCAAACCATAAAATTTTAGTTGCTACTTCAGAACTGTAATTTTGCTACTGTTGAGAATCATAATGTAAATATCTACATTTTCTGGGGATCTTAGGTGACCCCTGTGAAAGGGTCATTTGATCTCTAAAGGGGCTGTGACCCACAGGTTGAGAGCCACTGCTTTAGGGGTGTCTGGAAATTAAAGCATCATCCTCTACCATCACGACAGAGCTAACCGGCTGGCTCTGCTTGTTAATTGCATGATCTTTCGTAACTGAAAGGTTTATTTGAGACCCTTCAAAGACAACTGAACCAGTAGAGATTAATGTCCCAGTCCTGAGGGTTTGAGACTCCTGCCGCCATCCTAGCTTTCAGTCCCTCTGGTATTGACTTAGCTCCTTAATCTGCTAATTAAAAGACAATTTCAAATAATGTTGCATGGCTGGTAGTGTCACAAAGGTCTTCAAAGGTAGACAGGCTTTCCGGAGAAGGAAAAGTAAGCTTTTGTTTGTGAACCACAGTTCAGATTGACATCTAGTTAGTGAAGCAAAATGTCAAATGCTACCTACCATATCTAATCTGTAGGTCAAAATCAATTTTTTTTTGTTTGAAGGCATTAAAAAAGAAAAAAGAAAAGAAGAAATTACCTGTCCCAAATACTTCCCTGTCCCACTGGCTAATAGTCAAGCCACCAAAAGATCAATTGACAATCATTTTTTGACAGAGAGAAAATAGATGACTAAAACTTCTGTTTCCATATTATTGATCAATGTTAGTTAAAAGCCAGTCTTCATTAGTAATTATCAGTACATCCAGGAGAATGAGCAAGTTGTTCAGTCTTGAAAACTTGTCATGCTTTAGAATAGTGATGGAAAGTGTCTAGAAAGTACTTGACATATATATATATATATATGTAATTATATGTATATATAAAATCTCAAGTATACACAAGGAACTCAAGACTCCTGGGTATGGTGCTATAAATACATCAGTCAGGTATAAGGATGTGAAGCTTTTAATATAAGGTTCACGTCACGCACAGAGCCACACAGCACATTGTTTGGATTCTTCCACTGAAGCCTTATTTATTATTTCTACCATGTATCCTAAATGCTAACTCTGTTATTTCCTGAATCAACAGAGAAAAAAAAAGTATGAACAAACAAATAAACAAACCACAGACTTCTAAAGCATACTTTATGGTATAGCTTCATCTGAATTTTTAAAAATTTCTTCTTATGAACACATCTTTAAAAACTGAAGTCATCACCCCTTTTTCCTCACCTTCCCTAATATTTTGTACTCTCAGTGATTCTCAACTTGTGGGTCACGACTCCCACAGGGGTTGCATATCAGATATCCTGCATGTAAGATAGTTACTTTACAATTCATAGCAGTAACAAAATTACAGCTATGAGATAGCAAGATAAATAATTTTATGCTTAGGGAGTCACCACAATAGGAGAGATTACTTATCAAAGGGTCGAAGTGTGAGGAAGGCTGAGAACAAGTACATTAGACACATCTATGAAACTGTTGCTATTTTCTGTGTTTCCTTGTCACCTTCTGTCCGTACCCCTCCCTTTCTGTACTCCAGACACAGCTCCAAAACTCATTCCCTCAGTGACCTGCTTCCTCAAGCTAGACCCATCACCTGCCTTTATCACCTCTCAATAGGGCCATTATATTACGAATCTATCAAGGGATGAATCTATTGATTAGGTCAGAATCTTCAGGATCCAATCACTACCCAGAACCCTGTGAGCTGACAAACAAGCCCCCGACACATGAGTCTGTGGAGGAACAGTTCATATTCAAAACGACAGACAGGTTTCCATGACTTCTTACGTCAGCAAAAAAGGAACAGCCCTTGGTATGTGCTCCATGCAAGATTCAGTCTTCTGTTGCCTTCCTCTTAATTAATACAGACCCAACCAATAGTCATTCTTGAAAATATAAGATCTGCAGAATTTCTAGTGAAAATATGTAAATGAACTCTGATATTTGGAACAAAAGTATCAACATGGGCACAGCCTAATGATTACCATTATTTTATGAATTTATTTTATCTTCTGATATATGCCATTTTGAGAAGTAACTCTGGAGATAGTCTTAAGTTTATTTTCATAGTTTTCTGTGTTTGAAACTTTTGCAAAACTAGATTCAAGATGTTGAAGTAATTTGTCCTGAGTTGTTTCATTTAGTCCTGTTTTATTTTGCTTGTATAGATTTCTCTCTAAAGCTAGCCTGGACCTTGCCAGGACCAAGGCTATGTGCTGGTCTATGTGTTGGTTCTCACTTTAGAAGCAGCCACACTGCAGCCGTATGTATTGTCTGTAATAGGGGAATTCTCTTTTTTCCTCATCCTTTATTGTCAATGTGGTTGAGGTTGCGTAGATCTCTTTGAAGTCAGTTTGAGTCTCACATTGGGAAGTAAGATAGCACTGTGGAAAGGAGACAGTAAACTTTAG
This sequence comes from Lophiomys imhausi, assembly GCA_907164525.1. Classification (NCBI taxonomy): domain Eukaryota; kingdom Metazoa; phylum Chordata; class Mammalia; order Rodentia; family Muridae; genus Lophiomys; species Lophiomys imhausi. The sequence continues at coordinate 2,025,469 of CAJQZJ010004748.1, read as the reverse complement.
GCCTTTACTTGAGACTCCCTTAAATAACTACATCTCCCTGTACCCTTGATCTTTGTAAAAAGAGAAAAATAAGATTTGCAGTTAGCTTGGTAGTTTGATATAAATCCTGAGTTTAGAAAGGTCAATTTTATATAGTTAAAATAAACTTTGTAGCTGGATTTCATCCTATAAGGATGTTTCAATGAAGACCAGCACTAATTTTATTTATTTTATCTTCCCAGACAATTATTACAAGGGATGTGTTTTCTTTGTGCTTTTTTTCCTCTAAGATTTTTAAATAATATTCCCCTTGCAGAAGGAAATAGCATTATTTCCTTGAATGTAAGAAATCACAAACAAACTTTGAAAACTGTACAGGCTGTCTCTGGTGTCAACCCGACACAAGCTAGAGTCACCAGAGAGCAAGGAACTTCAGTCGAGGAAATGCTTCCATGAGATCCAACTGTAAGGCATTTTCTCAATGGGGGAGGGCCCAGCCCATTGTGGGTGGTGCCATCCCTGGGATGGTAGTCCTGGGTTCTGTAAGAATGAACAAGCCATGTGGGACAAGCCAGTAAGCAGCACTCCTCCATAGCTTCTGCATCATCAGCTCCTGCCTCCAGGATCCTTCCCTGTTTGAATTCCTGTCCTGACTTCCTTCACTAATGAACAGCAATATGGAAGTGTAAACCAAATAAACCCTTTCCTCCCCAACTTGCTTTTTGGTCATGGTGTTTTATCACAACAATAGAAACCCTACCTAAGACAGAAATATCAAGATTCTTCCAAAACAACTGTATGAGAATATCAGCCCAACTGTAGTGTTCATCAATACAGACTGGGATCTGGAAGAGTCTGAAGAAGCTATTTAATTAAATGAATGTCAATGTGGACCAAAGAATACGGCCTTAAGACTCAGGGACCAAAATGTTTCCCAGAGATTGGTAGAAAGCATTTGAAACCCTGAGACCCAGTGGTCAGCCTCCCTCAGATGGGTTCAAAGTAGTGAACTGTGGCCAGAAGTTTTGAATGAAAGAGTAAGTCTACTTAGAGATTCAGGGTGCAGGGGACTTAGAGATGCCTATGTTCTTATAGTAATGTGCATGACACAAAGAACCACTTAGTTGAAATGAGCTCATCCTCACTCTTAAACTATGAAAGTCTGGGAATGATTGATTGTAGGTGTGTTTCCACAGTGTGATGACTCTTGTCAGTTTGGTTAGATATACAATGAAAACTTGGATGTTGGCCTTTGATCTCTCTAATCAGAATTTTCAGACTCAAGAAAGCTCATTATTTCAACTTAGGGTGTGAAGTTGATCTCACAAAATCCTGAAGATAAGAATTGCTGGAAACAAATTCGAACCTTCACTGATAGCAAAGGACCTAGAATGCTCAGACCCTTGGAGAAGGCTGTTCCAGACAGGCCTTCATACTGAAGTTATTCTCATACCAGTGGACTGTCACTGGTATAAGTAGGAAGACATGCCACAGAGTAAGTTGTTGAAGAACTCAGAAATATGTTTGAGAGAGATAATCTTTTTGGGAGGACCATGGGAGCTGTGTTAATTATTGTTAAAGGTTTCAAGGGTTGTCAGATAGTGAGGTGCATGCTGTTTGGCTGCAAGAGGTGATGATTATTAGAAAACAAATTGCATTGCAGCAAAATGACTGCTGTGCTTTGAGATGTGAGTTGCCTCACTGAAGGCACTCTCGATTTGTTCTTACATGCCCATCCTTCAGATGTCTTGAAGGATAGTTTGAAGCCGGTCACTGACAATCCACACAAGCATCCCTGTGAGAATGCTTGAAGAAGGTGACTCCTTTGATGGTACAACTGGAAGCAAATATGTATGTCTGGGCTAGATTTCACCAGCATGCATTCCTTCTAGATCAGTAGTCCTCAACCTTCCTAATGCTGCAACCCTTTAATACAGTTCCTCTTGTTGTGGTGACCCCCCATCATACAATTATTTTTGCTGCTTCTTCACAACAATAATTTTCTTCTGTTATGAATCATAATGTAAATATCTGAGTCACAACAAGTTGACTGGCAGAGTCTGTGTGAAAGAACTGACCCCTTAAGCCAAGGGTATCCCCCGAAATCAGAACTTACTGGGGCCTTTTCACTTGTGATTAAATGCATTACATTGTACAGAGAAACCCTGTCTCGGGAAAAAAAAAAAAAAAGGTTTACTTTGCTAAACTCTTGGTTTAAAATATTACCTTAGTGTGAACTATAACTGTCTAATTAGCACTAGCATATCCAGTTTATTATATACAATTTACAGATGAAGTATTGCTAAGTCACCTGAAGTCATAGTGGTGGTGAAAAAGGCCATTTGAGTGGGATAGATCTGCCTTAAAAACGAGGGTCTGAATTACAGTGCACAAAAATCACCCTTTAAAAGAAACAAGAACAACGAAAAGAAGTCGGGTTCTGAAAGCTGCAGCCACACTGTGATTGGGATTGAAAAGTTGAATCCTGGTATGAAAGCCAGAATGTGGTTGCTGTGGTCTGAATGTTCATATGCTGAACCTAATCCCAAGCGTGTGAGTATCTGGGAGACGGTTAGATCATGTTGGTGAGCTCTCATAAGTGAGATTAATATCCTTACAGGAGAGGCCCAGGAATGGTCTCCCACCCCTCCCACCATCCATGTGAAAAACTGTAAGAAGGAGCAAGACACCAAATCTGTAAGGGCCTCAATCTTGGTTTCTCCAGAACCATGAGAGATCATTTGTTTTTTTATCATCCACCTTGTTCATGGTATTTTGTTATAGCAACTCAGACTAAGATAGTGATGTAAGCGACAGATGGACTGTCTGGGTTTTTCTCTGGGTATCTTAGCTCCTAAGCCCTAACCTGTGGATCAACAACTGGACAGATGCAAGGATGGTTTGCCTAAAGACTGTTTGCACTGTCACAGCTATAGAGTACCTCACGTCCCACTTCCTTTCTGAAGCCTTAGCTAGGCCACACCACCCGCTGCCTGGGCCTCTTCAACATTCATAGTTGATTGAACTGACTTGGTGGCTTGACCACCTAGCTGCATGACCGTTTTTTCATTTGACACTTGCACTGGGCATTTCCATTTAGATGTTGTATAAATGCCAGGCTCCTTGTATCTCCTCTTCAGCTAAGTAGTAAGCCACATAAGGGCAAAGACCATAACTTTTTGCAAACTATTTCAACAGCGCCTTGCATGGAATCAAGGTTCCTATTTCTACAACTGTTTCGTGATGCTGGAATTATTTCAATGCAGTATGCAGTGTGAACTGAGAAAATTCTAGAATGCCCTAGATTTAGAAGGAGGCTTTGGGAACACCAGCTCAGTGGTGTTTTGTTATTGCTCCTTCTTTGGGAATTCTGATGGCCTCCCTTTCACTGTAGCTGAGAGCAAAATGTTCACTACTTTCTGCATCTTCCTAACTCTCTTGTGATCAGTTCACTGTCTCTCTCTTTTGTTTTCAGAGCATAGTCCACGGGTCTTGCTTTTCTTCTGCTTATTAAACTCAAGAAGGGTAATGAAGAAACAGAGTCATCTGGGAGTTAGAAGGGAGAGTTAGTTAATATCAGATCTCTTAAGTTAGAGGGCATCTCTGCGCTTCAGTTTTTCTGAGCTGGTAAGATACATGGAGTCACACCCGTCTTATAAGGATGCACATAATGACAGCAAATTAGTCAACAAAATATTCAGCCTGACCCTGTTCTGCAGTGATGTCTGTTTTTCTTCCTTTCTTCTCTCGCCCTCCCCCATGTTTCTGCCCCTTCCCCTCCTTTCTTCCCCTCAATATTAATTTCTGTACACAATCTCTCCCTGTGAAATTCCAGCCATTTAAATTTCATGTCCCTGAAAATAATCTCTCTTCTGTGTCATCTTTACAGTCCTGAGGACTGATTGAGGTTCTGGTCCTGAGTTCTCCCCATGAGCAATCTGTCCATGCTTCTGGAACACCTGTCATCTTTCTCATCTCCTCACTTCTCAAAGCAAAGCCGTGCTATGAATAGTGCTGGGGATTCGGAAGCAAAATGCACACCACCAGTGTCTGGCCACTGAGCCCTTGACATAGGCTTGACAGGCCTATATGTGGCCCTCCAGGGCCTCTTCTGGTCTTTGGTCTCTCTTAGCTATCACTTCTTATTCACTACATCTGAATTAAGGGTCCTAACATCACTGCTTAAATGGCCTTTCCTTTTCCATATTCTCAAATGGCTCTCTTTTGCCTATAGCTAAGGTCTCAGCAACTCTATCAGTGTCTCAATTCTTGTACCATGGCCTGCTTTCTACTCTCATTCCTTACTACATGAGCATTCATTTTGCTGTGTTTATCTTAAATTTCTGATGTTTCTTACTCATACTGCCCATCTCGCCTATGAACTCATGCCGATCTTGAAGGACACTTGGTGGATTGTCTAACGCTCACTCCCTGTCCCTACTATTCTTCCTCATTTCAGGTTTCTCCCTGACTTCTCTACCCAGGTCTTTCCAAGGTCCCACTTCAGTCTATAGCACGTAGTAGATCAGCACTTCCCAAACTATTTGATCATGAAAACTTACAGTTATACTGTATGAAACTAAAGAGATGGACTGGCTGGTAAAGTGCCTGCCATCGCAAGCATGAGGACCTGAGTTCATATCTCCAGGACTTTTGGTAAAATGGGGCCTGGCAGAGCCCATCTACAACCTTAGCACTAGGGGATAGAGATAGGTGGGTCTGTCAGGATCACCGACTAACAAGTCTAACTGAATCAGTGAGAGACTCTCAAAACATAAAATGAGGAATGATCAATTAAGGCACCTGACATTAACCTCCAGCTCACATACACACACATGCGCGCGCACACACACACATATACACACAAACACACACATATACACTCACATACACACACACAAATGCACACATACACAAACACACGCATATACCCACATGCACACACAAACACACACATATACACACATACACACATATGCACACATATACACATATATGAACACACATAGGCACATGTACCCCATGTGTGCATATACACACATATACACAAAATAAATGTACTGTAAAATACAATGTATTGACACCACAGAATGTATTGGCAAGTCAATGCCTCTTTGAAAGAACATCAATAATTCAGTCCACATGTTCTTATAATTTAGAAATGATTCTGTTGGCTTAGATCCACATGTCAGGCACATTACCATGTTTCTTCCTCTGTGTCGCTTTCCTTAAAGCATAACATAAAGCTTCATTTGCCAGAGATACAAAGTAGCAAGGAGAAAACAGAATACCGACTTTGTAGTTTGTGTTAGAAAACAAAACAACTTCTCTTTGAAGTTCTCAGTCTTTGTACCTCCTTGATTTATGTACCACTTAAGAGCTATAAACTCAAGCCTCTTATTAAAACCTCCAAGTAGAAGATGAGCATCGAAGAATCTCCAGTGGGAGATGATTGAATTAGTGGCAAGCCTTTCTCTTGGTAAGAAAAAATCCCTTGCTTCAACTGTAGACAGACTTCTGTCCAAAAAGGACAAAACTTGAAAGCAGATAAGTCGACAGCCTAGCTCTGCCAAGACAGGGTAGGTAAGTCCTTCATAATTCCTGCTCTACAATCAATGTCTGTCAGAGAAATGGGGCCAAACGGCTGAAGATTGATGCTATAATGTATGGAGAGAAAATGGGAACTGTCCAGGCAGCCACTGGTATGTCATTTCTTAGTTTTGGAAGCTGCAGGCCCTGCACTTCCTATATAATCAGATATATTTATCCCTCTCAGGTCTCTGAGGTGGTTGAAGAATAGATAGCTAGAGTCTCATAGTTAAATTTTGAGTTGTTTAGGAATCAAGAGGGTGTTCTGGATCTAAGAAGATATTTTTAAAATTGTGAGGCAAGTTAGTATGAAAGCTGAGTTAGATATAGAACTTTAAACTCATGGAGATGGTTAGATAATAGAATGTTAAAGTCAGGTGCCAAATACATATGGACTGGACATTGGGAATGTATGCTAAGCCATATAACTCTTATAATTGTGGCCTATTTATTTCTGTTGTTTTGTATTGTATTTATAGTTATAAGAAAAAGAACCATTTTTTGGACTGAAAGGGAGAGCTGTTGGGGGGAAAAAGAAATACCTTAAACTAAAAAAAAAAAAAAAAGAAGGGAAGAGGATGGGGGGGTTGAGGGGGAGGAGGGGGGAAGGGTGGGACTGGAGGGGGGAGTAGGGAGGGGATTGTGATTGAGATGTAACTTGAAGAAATAAAAAATAAATTATTTAAAAAAAACTTCCATTTGCAGCTAGAGACCCACAGGGACTAAGCTTGTGTACTATTCACGTTTTATGTGCATTAAGAGATGAATAACATCACAAATGTATCCTGAGTCTACCAGTCACAGAGCTCAGTCTCTACAGATGTAATGTAGAGATGATGGTAAATAATGTCTACCCCTCTGGCTCATTCAAGCATCTGGTGTTCTCCATGACAGTTCCTGCCCTTCTCCATGTGCCATGGACTCCAAACGGGTACATATAGTATAATAACAACTATGTACAAATGCACACAAATGATGTAATGGCAATGACTTAGCATTTTCTAACATAAAATGTAGTTTAGACTAAAAATGCCAATAGGACTATGTTATCACTGGTAATATAATGCAATGATGGCGCACTGGCTTAGCATGCTTAAGACCTTGTGGTCCATCCTCACACCAAAACCATCTAACTTTTATTTCCCAGTTTCCCCCCATTCTTAGTAGTAAAACATCTGGGATGTTCAACCAGGGGGTCAAGCAGAGGAACTCAGGGGAAGTGTAAGAAACTATGTGTTGGTATCCTATTGTCTGTTTTGGTCTTTGCCAGATTGTGTGCTTTACATCTGTCTACCTTGGGGCTTAAACACAGCCTAGAGTTTCTCTCAGGCCCTAAGAGGATCTGTGTTTCTATCCACAGTCTGAGTACTTTCTATTCTAGCAGGGAAGTAGTTTAAGAGTGGCTCCTGATAATTATCTCCCTGTCATTCTACGACTAATACCATTTATCCTTCAGTAATGAGGGCAGGTAATGTTGCTATTAATGTAGTCTCACAGAGCTCACTTTCCAACACACTTTGTTTATCCTCTTTCGTATTGCTGGCTTGGTGCTTTCACAGTTTCAAAGAAAGCATGGAGAAATCGTCTTACTCCGACTGGCTGATAAACAACAGCATCGCAGAGCTGGTTGCTTCAACGGGCCTTCCCGTGAATGTCAGCGACGCCTACCAGGACCCGCGCTTTGATGCCGAGGTAAGAGGAGCCCTCTATTCGAGGTCCTGTTGTCACCATGCTGATGATTTTTCTGGTTGAGTTGGAGAACAATTGCCATGGAGAGCCGCAATTAACCAAGATAACTGACAGTTCTGCACTTCCGTGATCTGATTCCCAGCATCACCTGCTGTTTGTTGACTACTGTCTGGATCTGCCCAGACTTGTGGTGAGATGATGGTCCTTAGTCTGACACTCTTTCATAATTGGGCAGACTTTATATTAAACCGAGAGACAACAATAAAAATTCACCCATGACATGCTCATTGGCCAACAGAAGCTAGAATCACTATCATACTTTAAAGACCGTTCCCAGCAATCAGAATACCGGTTGTTACTGATTAATGTCAGTTATCCAGGCACATTATACTGACATGCACAATGTACAAAAACAGTTTTCCAGTTTACGTTCTAAAGTGGTATGGAAACGCCATGTGGATAAATTCACAGAACCTTATAAAATGCCACTGGATACGTAGATGCAGATAAGTATATAGATTTGTACATATGGAGATGCATATACTAAAAACCTTTCCATTGCAGACTGCCAGGTTTCACTCTGAGAAAGTGACTGCAGTTTCTGATAATCATACTGAGAGCTTTCCTTCATGAAACTACACACACTCAAACCTTTCCTCAGCCTTCCCTCTTTCTCAGCTCAAGGAAGAGAGACATAACAAGGGACAGATTTAATACAACAATCTCTGGGAAGAGATAGTGTTGTGGGAAAAGTTGAGTAGGCATGGGGAGGTAAGGGAACTAGGAGTAGTTTAATGTGGCAGAGTTCCCCAGTAGATGACCCCAGAGAGGAAACAAAGGACACATCACCAAAAGCATAAGATAGCTATTTTAACCAGTTTGAGGTTTACCTACAGAGTGGGAACTAGTAGCTGAGTTTTCAGTGCATGAGATGCAGGAGTTGCATTTTTAAATTTTATTTTGTTTTATTTTATTGCTTTGTTTTGTTTTTCAAGACAGGGTTTCTTTGCATAGCTCTGGATGTCATGGAATTCACTCTGTAGACCAGGGTGACTCCGAACTCGTAGAGATTGGCCTGTCTCTGCTTCCTGAGTGCTGGGATTAAAGGCATGCTCCATCACCACCCAGTAGTAGTTTTTAATTTTAACCTATTTAATTGACTTACATTTCTGGAATGGAGTCTTGTTATATAGCAGTTCTCCAGCTTCTACCTCTGGAACACTGTGATGACACATGAACCACACATTGTATTTGAGAATGATCACACTGGCTGTCGAACAGAAGGTAGATTGCTAGTGACAGAGGGACTTTCAATCCCTGATTTGTCAAAAACTAGGGGGGGGGTTATCACAGCCCTTTCACAAACATTGGGATCTGATCCATGCTTAGAAGATGTGTGAGAATCTAATTCTGCTGTCTTTCAGACTCCACTTACCATCTTGTGTATAGCGGTTATGAGGACCTAGAGATGTCATGGAAGCAAGAATCTAAATCTGATTAATACCTGCCATCAGATCATCTTTGCATATCTCTGCAGAGAGGTGCTAAGCCCCCCAGTTCCCCTCTCTGTAGCTCTTGGACCGTCCTCTCCCAGGCTTCATCCCCCATGCATTTTCTCTACCTTTAGGCTTCAATGCTCCCATTTTGGAAACTCTTTGATGAACTTCCAGTCTGGGTTGGGTACCATTAGCTATCTTAATGGTGGCCACTTTCCAACTCTCTGCCACCTGAGACACTGTGTCAGAACTCCAGGAAGGCACATAGTCCCAAATGTCTTCAGTTCTCTTATAAGGAAGAGTACCGCAGCACCTGGATTGTGTGGCTGCTGGAGTGAAGACGGCATAAAGATGTATCTGCACACTAAAGCCCTGTGCTTGAAGCAGAGGCTGCTGTATTGAGTTCTGTCTCTTGCTGTCTCTCTCTTCCTTGAGCTGAGAAAGAGCAAGTACTAAAGAAAAGATTTCTGTGCATACAATTTCATGAAGCAAAGCTCTCAGTCTTATATGATCATCACTAATAAGAAATGAACAACTCAAGGACTTTGGCTATGCAGAAAATCATAATTGCCAGTTGTTACAAGCAAACATGTTTAATTGGCTATGAGAGAGGTGTTTCCTGAGCTAGATCATAGCACTAAATTGGGTGTAAATTGCTGCCATTCTGCTCTTAGCTTTAGACCATGGAGAAGGTCAAATTCTGGAGAAAAATAAGAAAAAAGAAAAACAATAAATTAAACCATTGCCTTTTGTCCTTAGTTCATGGAGTATCTGTAAAGGTGTAAGAGAACATGTACATACCCAAATGCTCACCCCCTACATTTAGAAAAGAGCATTACTTTTGAGTTTTTGTATTGAATTTCCCTGGTTCCATCTCCTTAATCACCATCCCCATGGGTAACCAATATCCAGAATCTGTATTTAGCATTTCTTTGCTGTCCTATATAGGTTCATTACATACATTTAAAGTTCTACCAACTATGTATTGCATGTTGTGTCTTTTTGAATTTTAAATTGGCTACTACTGTGTGTATCCACCTGTGGCTCTTTGCGCTCAACGTTATTCGACTGACGCTGCCAAGAATGAGCATTGTATAGAAAAGTGTCCTCATTTTGTTCATCCAAAACGTTTCTGATAGATCTTTGCATTCAATGTTTTACTGATCTATCAGTTTATTGAATGAAAAAAAAGAATAAAAAGAAGGACATGACTGCTTTTAGGTATGGTGGAGGAGAAAGTAAATATGAGGGAGAGTACAGAAAGGGGGGAAGACAGGGACATCTGGAAGAGTCCAAAGTGAACACAACCAGACTGAATGTGAGGAGAGGGGCATAGTAAGAGAGGAGCTGTCAACCAAGAGGGGTGGCCTGCGCCAAGAGAGCAAAAGGGATTTTTAATAAAATGACCAGCATAGCCAAAATGACAGGACTATACAGGGAAGAGCAGCTTGGGGAAGGGCAGCCCAACCCTGGGCTGGAAAATTTAGGATAGGGGGTGTGGTATGCCAGCCAGGAGGACCCTGTAATGGTAGGGACTGAACTTTGCTGGGAGAACTGGTGGCCAGTATCAGTTTTGATATGTTAATAGGCACCTCAGTTAGCAATTTGTCCTGGTTTGAGAACTAGTGTGTGTGTGTGGTGTGACTTTTCTTTCAAATTTTAAAAAGTGTTTAAATTTACTTATTTAATATATGAGTGTTTTGAGAGAGAGAGAGACCCTTGCACACGTACCTGGCACCCGTGTAGATCAGAAGAGGGCATAAAATACCGTGGAGATGGAGCTATGAATGGCTGTGAGCTGTCACGTGCGTCCTCTGAAAGACCAACATGAGCCATCCCTCCCGCCCTTTGCTGGTTGTTTTTAAACTATAGAACAAATTAATAATAATAATAATAATAATAATAATAATAATAATAATAATAATAATAAAAAGATCCCAAGATGATTATCTTTTAATATGAATTCACGCCATCAAGCTTTGCCTTGCTGTATAAAGTATAAAAGCAAGCTAGTTTTCCAATTTCTGTGTCATTCCTATCTTTATGATAACTTCTGGGAGGTTCTTAGAAACTCAGTCCAAACTTACACAGGAAGGGAATGATCCTTATTTTCAGATCTCAGTTTTGTAACTGTTGTTTTTCCTTTTGATAGAAGCTATAAAGGATGGTTTTAGGGTGATGTAAACCTCATTCTGGGTGAAGTCAGGTACCTGCTGAGAGGGCTGTGGGGCAAGTAATCCCAGCTGTGCCCCCCACCCCCACCTCCACTCGGGTGATCTCTTGGTAATCCTTTTAAATAGTTGATGGCATTTCTTCCTTATGGAGAACTAACTGCCAGGTGAGCCATAGTGATTATCCACCTGCTGTTTGCCTGGTCTTTGAGTCTCACCAGTGCTTCCTGTTGGTCTTGAAAGCATGCATGCATTTAAGGCCAAATTTGTTGGAAAGTCGTGACAGAATTCTATATAAAATAGTTACGAAGCCAAACAATTGAGCTTTAAAATTGCCAATTATTAAGATCACTATATGTTTTTTTTAATGTTTCAAGACTCTATTGTTTTTAAAAACACCTGAAAAAATATTAATATACCTGACTTTATTTATTTATAACGGTAGAAAAACACTCTTGCTGATAAGTTTTTTGGGATAGGTTTTGTATTTTATCAGCCATTACATATCTTCTCTTAGGAGAAGCAAGTCCCATGTTTGCTTCTAAATATGTTGACAGGGATGCTCTTATGGGGAGCCCACCAGAAATGAGCACTCAGACACAGTCTGTAGCTAACTGAAAGCCTTTATTCCAGCGGGTGGGGACAACACTCAAGTATGTGGGGACCCAGCTGTAGCCTTGACTGTCCAGAGCACAGAGAGTTTGAGGGCAGAGACCACATTCTGGCATTTTGCTCAGCAGCTCCAAGGAGGCTTCTCAAAAGCAATTTTAACAGAAGCTAAGACAAGCAGCTCACTAGAGGGGATTCACACCAACAGGCAGTTTAGCAGAAGCTAAGGTAAGTCAGCTAGGACTTCCTGTCCTTGGGTTTCTAGAATAGAGTTGGGTTATTTTCCATGGGATTCTCCATCAAGGAGATCAAATTCTAGTTGAACCTGAAATGGCTTCAGCAAGAATACAACAAGATGGAGGAACCTTGCCATGTCTTGCCCTGTCATAATGCAACGTGTTTTTCTACTGCTGCATAATGAAGCACCATGACTCAGTAACCAAGAACTCCCACTCTCCAGCAGAAGCATTGGAGTGTCACCTCTGGGCTCTCTGGTCAGGATTTCACATGGCTGAAATCAGGGTGTTAGCCAGGTGCCATTGGCATTTGCATGCTGATCAGATTGATGGAGTTCCTTGCCTGGTAGAGTCGATTCACTTGCTGGCTATGCCCAAGGGTGTTCATGGGCTCTGAGGAGTTGCCCTCAGGTCTTACAGTGGACCCTCTCAGCTCACTCTCCAAAGCAAACAGGAAAAGCTCACTCCAGACAGCTGAGGCAGAAGCTAATATAATGTCAAGAGTGACCACACACAATCTCAGGAGTGATTATCCCACTGCCTTTGCCAAGAAACCAACTGTCATATAGTTGGGAACCTCTCCTCATCCAAGGCAGGAGGGGTATACAAGTTGTCTACAAAACTGGGGAAGAAGGTGGTACCAGTGAGCCATTTTAAAGGCTATACAAAATTCCCCGGTCCCATAAGGCGACTTACATTTCCTGTAAGAAAAAAATTCCATAAGAAATAAATACAGGCACAGAGAAGTACTTATTAAGTAATATATTCAAGTGTATGTAGAAATGTACACATTGTTTTCTAATAAATACCTCAGACATAGCATCTACAAAACAGCTTACGATCTTCCTCCATACCTGTGTCTCTCTGTGTTTCTCAGTCTCTCTGAAGATAATTCAGTTCTTCCTAATACTTACGTGAAGGATTTCACAGGCATGATGCTGCCTTTCGGTCCTGTTGTACAACTGACTCATAAAGAGGTCCAACAGTCCTGTCTATCAAATTTACTCAGAAAACGACCACTTCTACCGATCAGCTGCTTTCAGCTCATAATGGTGGGTCTAGCTACTGTCATCTCTAGGCTAGTTCATAACGGTGGCCTCCTGCTCTGACTCAACGTCCATCCTCCCTCTAAACCCTGTAGTTTATTCTCCTCACAACAGCCAGCTGCTTTTACACTGTAATTCATATCACGGTTTTTCAAAGTCTCCTTAGTTTGTGAGAGAAAAGGCCAAATGCCATTGTCTCATTGGTCTGTAAGACTCTAAGTGACCTGGTGCACCGCTGTCTACCCCTAATCCTTGCTAACACTGTTCTAGCTGCACTTGTTGCCATGTTACTAAACATGCCACTCACGAGTCTATCTTAGGGCCTTTATATGGTTGTTTCCTCAGATGACACTTTCTCTAAGTGCTCTTCTTACCTTGTTATATTTTCCAAATAATCTTAGCACTTTCTAATATATATTTTACTTTTGAATTTTAAAAAATCTTTATTGGGTTAACTTTTCCTGGGGAGACATGAAGAAGCATCTATTTATCCCAGAGCACCAATAACAGACCAAAGACATGATTCTAGCCAAGTTTAGCTGGATGAAACAGTGAGTTTATTCCGAGTTACTTGAGGAAGCATAGGCAACATATAGGCAGCTATATGGCCCTGAAGTATCTTGTGAGTCATCTCATGAGCCACCTTATAAGTTTTTCATGAGCCCCTTCTATGCTCTTTACCTGACTCCAATCTCATGTGAGTAACTGTAACAGCTCTGATTCCAAGATGGTGGAAGCTATGGCATGCCCAGAGGGCAGCATTCCACAGTGGTCTTCTATCACTAAAATATAAGCTCTGTGAAGGTGAGAAATCTTCTCAACTTTGTTAGCTTATACCTACCCATAACTAGAACAATGTTTAGTGCATAATGGACATTGTTGTTGTTATTATTCAGTACTGTGTGTTATTTATTAATCTATTATTGACTGTTGAATATATTACATGCTGACATATGAACAATGATGTATTTGTAAGAGAAGGTAAGAACAGTGTTATTCCAAACTTTTAACCACTGTCATCTCTAGAGATGATAAGATTAGAGCTTTTGGTTTTATTGTTGCTTTAACATTTTCACCATGTTCATATTATTTTTATGATCATGCAAAATTATAAAGTTGTTTTATAATTTAGAATCTTTATGACTTAAATGAAATTTTACTAAGGTACTGAGAGCCTTCTGAAAATTATTTTTAAAAAATTCAAGGATTTTAAAGTGTGAGTAGAAGTGAAACAACTTATTTAGATGGCCTGTTTTTCTGTGCTTCAGCCAGTATGGAGTATTTTTAGTTTGATTCTGAGTTTAGTATTGGCCTAACAGCCAGTGTGTAAACTGCCTTTGCAGATGGCCAGCCACAGTACCATGTGGCTTCTTGTAGTGCACACCATACTTAGGAGCACCTTCAACAGAAAACACATATTTTAGCTTTCCTTTTGTTTGGCATTTTGTGCTTCTGGATTCAACTCTTGTAATTGCTGCTGTTTGGAACATCACCTGCATTGCTTTTTGCCCTTATTTTCACACTAGATTAAAAAGAAGAACCTGACACAAATACACTAACAGAAAACAAGCCATCATCTAATCTAACGTGTTAGATCTTAATGCTCATTTTAGTATTTGCTTCCCATTGAACAGTTACAGAGGTTTCCACAGCTATCCCATCTACAGTTTGCTTCTGCCTACAGTAAGAATGGATGATGGACTCTACATTTAAATAGGAAGGGTCCTTTAAGAAGAGCAGAAAAATAACTCAAAGCTAAGGTGGGCTTTATGAAAGAACTGGCTTTTCAGGTTATGCATTTGTTATAAATGCAGGGGTGGTGGGAAGCCCACCATGGCCCAGATGCCCTGGACCATGATAGACAGAGTAACAGAGTTAATACTGAGGATTATGACCCTGTTCTGACCCTAAGCCTCTGCCTTCCATCCCATGCAATTTTTCCCTGTGAAGTTCTGATTTTTAAAATCCCATTGTAGATGACTCAAAAGGACTTGCTCTTGTAATGTAGCACTTAAGGATAATGGGGCCCCAGACTCTGAGGTCCTCTGCCTGAGAGCATTAGAGCCCATTTCAGCTGTCAGCCCATCAGAGAGGAGTACTTCTCAGTGACAGCCTGGCAGGACAATGCATTCTTTATTCTCTGGAACACCTTCTGCTCCATCAGCTTTGCTTCTGGTAAAAAGGAAATTGCAAAGCTAAAACTGTTAATGAGTAATGCTCTGTGAATGTGTGTGCGTGTGTGCCCGTGCTCCCAGCTCTCCTTTGTGTGCCCGTGCCCCCAGCCCTCCTTTGCGTGCATGCCCACGCTCCCCTCTCTCCTAGCCACTCATCCTACAAGCCATTTCAGGACTTTTCTCAAAAGTGGGGTTTGGTGGGGAAGATTGGGGGTTGGGCACAAGAATTCCTGATAATAAGGAAGAGTGGGGCAGTCTGGGAGACCAGGGTTACTAAAACAGCAAGTTATAAAATGGGTTAGAGTTGGTAGTGAAGACAAATATGAGCCCCACAGTTCAAAGACTCACACATGCAGCCGGGCGGTGGTGGCGCACGCCTTTAATCCCAGCACTTGGGAGGCAGAGGCAGGCGGATCTTTGTGAGTTCGAGGCCAGCCTGGTCTACAAAGCGAGTCCAGGACAGCCAGAGATATTCAGAGAAACCCTGTCTCGAAAAACCAAAAAAAAAAAAAAAAAAAAAAAAAAAAAAAAAAAAAAAAAAAGACTCACACATGCCTCCTATGCCTCACCTCACAGCGCAAAGAATGGGATTTTAATAGTCTCTGTTTGGTTTTGTTTGTTTGGGGTTTTTGCTTTGGTTTGTTAATTTAATAAATTATTTGTTAAGTAGTGGTCTAAAAGATATTAGGATTAATCTTATATTCAAGATGAAAAAATAGACTCTATTCTCATTTCAGAGAAGTGAAAGGACTGACCAAGCACTGGCTCCCTCATTAACCTTAGTACTTAGTACTTAGTACTAGAACCAGAGCGTCTCTCCAGCGCATGAATATGAGGGTAATATAGAGTAGGGAAAGGAAACACATTGCAGATCAAAGGGGAGCAAAACATTGTAACCAATTCATTTTATGCTTGCTCTGTCTGCCTTTGGGAGGCTGAAAAATATGACAGGTCTCTTTTGAAGGATCCAGTAACTAAACCATTAGCCATCTTTAATTGGGTCTCTTAGCTGGAATCTTCCCATCAGGACAGGTGCAGGCAAATCTTTAAGTAGATAGATTTTAAATTGGTTAGTACTGGGAACCCTGGTAGAATATATTTATTTGAACTATAACCTGTTAGGAAGGCTGTTTCATCTCACATAGCCTAATTTGAGGGACTCTGATGCTGTGGATTTTACACTAGGATGATTAGGTAGAAAGCCTGTGGAAAAATAGGGCAGGTATGTTTTGACAGGTATTTCTTTCAATGTCAGTAATATCTGCATTTTAAAAATGCTTTACATACATTAAAACACATTCACATATGTATATGTTCTCATAAAACAAATTATAAACAAGAAAAAGCCCAAAGGAAAAGAGAATCAACTGTGATGTCAAAATCTGAATATGTTTGAGTTAAATTCTCTAGAGCAATGGTTCTCAGCCTTGCTAATGCTTCAACCCTTTATTACAGTTCCTCATGTTATGGTGACCTCAACCATAAAATTATCTCATTAACAATTCATAACTGTAATTTTGCTGTTGTTATCGTAATGAAATATCTGATATGGAGGATATCTGATTGTGATTCCAAAGGGGTCACAACTCACAGGTTGAGAACCACTGGTCTAGAGGAAGAGAAATAAGGAAGTGAATATATATATATTCATCTATAATATATATATAACATGTATGTGTATAATTTTTAAGTGAACTTTTAAATAATGATAGCCAAATTACACCTGAGATGCCAGAACCCGGTTCTGTCCTTGAGGCTGACTGGCTCAACAGTCAAAGTAAACCCAGAATATCTGTATCTCCTGGGGGGTATAGTTACTCATAGTTACTCACCCCACAAGGCAGGGTACCTCAGTAGTCCCAGTCTGCCACTGGAAGCCCAAAAAATTTCTGGGGAGTCTATGCTCTCTATTCCAGTGTGAAAGCTTGGAAATGCTGATTCTCCTGCAGGTAAAGAGGTCAGCATCAGCTGGGCTAAATCAACTAAGGGGTAAACGGGAAGAAAAACCAGCAAAAGGCAAGATAAGCTTCCTTCTGAAATGGTTTTTAATCTGGGTTTCCACCTGAAGGTGCCACCATAATTGGGGTAAATTAAATCATGACAATTCTTCAGGGGCGGCTCCCTATTCAAGTGATTCTAATTTGTGGCAAGCTGGCATTTATACCCACCATAATAGGATATAACCAGTGTTTCCATCCTGGTATGCAGGGGACAGAGATTATAAAGTTGAGGCATGGGAGTTGGATAGGGGTGATTTGTTTGGGGTCATTCAGTCAACACTTGTTTTGGGGGTTTCATTTGTAGATATAATCTGGAGATTTGTTATCAGTTAATTTGTTTTTAGTTATAAGTTAAGCGCTTTCCATTACTATGACAAAATACAAAAGGCAACTTAATAGGAGATAAGTTTTATTATAATTTACACTTTCGATCCATGATTGCATGGTTCTATTGTTTGGGCTGTTGTGGTAAGAGTATATGATAGAGAAGGCTACTTCACAGTAGCCATCATGAGAGAGGGGAGGCCTGGAATCTCAATGTCTTTGAACACCATGCCTTCCAAGGACCTAACTTCCTCCCATTCGATGCCGCCTTCGAAGGTCCCAATACCTGCCAATAAGCAGGCGGCTACTCCTTCAGCATATGAGCCTTTGGGAAACATTTCAGATTTAAACTCTAACACTAATGGTTAGGAATTAGTCTTTTCCGTATGCTGTGCGAGTCTTCATTGTCCTGACATGGGATTCATTGTTTGGCAATCCTATGCATCTGTATGAGTGGATTCTCTTCTCCTTCTTCCACTCGCACAGAGGGTGAAATGAGATCTTAGGCCTTACTCAGCTTTCTAGAAACAATATTCTGCTACTAACAGCAGTGAGAGAAATGTCTTAGTGATCTTAAATCCAAAACTTTACTCTCTTCACACTCTGGTACCCTCCCTGGCTGTCCTTGTCTCTCACTTTGTAGGACTCAACAAGAGTGATGATCACTCTCCTAACACCCCCCCCCCCCACCCATTCCTTGGTCTCTTAGCTGGGGAGAGCTTCCCCACAGTGAGAGAAATTTAAAGACACAACCATTTCTGTTGTCTCATGGTTCTCCAGTGTTCAGCAGGTTAAAGACTCTAGCTCCGTGCAGTACAGCTTTCTCAGTGTGACCTTTCTCTGCTACAGCTGACTTTTATTCCTGATCCCACCCCTTCATCTCTTCACCATCTCCAGAGTCAATTTGAACTTCCTGTTGTTTTTGTCAAGATTTCCCAGGTTCCCCTCAACCACCTTACCTCAAGCCAGACCCCCATGTTTTTAGCCTTATGGATGGGAGAGCTCATATACCCAGAATTAAATTTTGAGTATAATGCTTTAAACCTTGATGCTTTAAAACAGATATTCCTTTATCTGGCAAGCACTCTAAGGAAGGTTTGTTTTTCTCACCCCACCCCCACCCCCAGACTCCAGAACCCTCCAGTCTTTCTGACTGTTCCTATTCTACTGCCCTCTGTGATGTGAGGCATTCCTCAGCTACCTAGGATGTGTGGGAGAGATTAGATAAGGGCTTCAGTTGTCTCAGAACTGGGGGAGACAAGCACACCTACTGTTCTGTACGGACTCAAGCTACCACGGTCTGTCCAGTGCTGTGTGTCCCTTTCTTGGCAAAAGAAAGTGGGCCCAGCCACTCCAGAGAAGCTGTGGTTACTAGCCCACGGATTATACCCATGAATCCTCCTCAACCTGACTGCCTCTTCTTCCTACTTGCAGACATTGTCTTAATTCTGATGTTATCCTTAGGGAAAGGAAGAAACCCATTCTGTTCTTTCAAAAGATAACTTTGATGGATGTGTTTGTTATTGTATGGCCTCCTTTGACCCAGGCTCTTCCATTCAAGGCAGTTAATCTTTCTAAGCTTTATCAGATAAGGACAGACGATAACAATACCTACCTCATTGGGTTATTTTATGAGTATATAAAATAATTCAAGGGAAAGTGCTGAAGGGAGTACTGACACACAGCAGCCAATAAATGTTATCTTCATTGCCGTCACTGAAGATTTGTTTTAAAGGATTCAAAGCTATTCTTGATTTCTCTATAGTCTTTTTGGAGCTTTTTCAAATACTGCAGTCTGAACATTGTCTACTTGGACATGTATCTTATCTTTATTTCTGTCTTTAGTAGTCTGAGTTCTTCAAGAATAATGGCTTGAGTTCATTCTTATATACCCAATACTCTGCAATCAACAT
Organism: Lophiomys imhausi; assembly: GCA_907164525.1. Taxonomy (NCBI): domain Eukaryota; kingdom Metazoa; phylum Chordata; class Mammalia; order Rodentia; family Muridae; genus Lophiomys; species Lophiomys imhausi. The sequence goes on along the minus strand of CAJQZJ010004748.1, from coordinate 2,006,243 downwards.
AGGAGGCATTAAGAAATATTAATGGAAGGGTACACTGGATGAATGATTTATGCTCATATTTTCATTTTAAACTTTTTTATTTAGAATTCTTTTTAAATTTTTAAAAATAAATAAGATCAATAAAATAAATAAATAAATAAATAAATAAAAAGATTCCCATTTTAAATAATAACAAAATGCCTTAGCTGTATTTAAGTTTCCTTTTAAATGAAATCATACTAGGTATGGTTTCTTATAGTGGACACAAGACGAAGGCCACCCCAAATGGTTTGTTCTTGGTGTTGGGCATGTCATAAAGGGGCTAGACATAGCCATGATGGACATGTGCCCTGGGGAGAAGAAGGCCTTCGTACTTGCAGGTGTATTGACCCTGGTCGTTCTCACGAACGTCTGCAATGGTCAGCTTGTGGACTTTGTGCTCCACCTCTGTTTTCACTTTGCCTTGGGGTTTCAGGATTCTGCCATTTCTGAACCACTCAGACTTTACATTAGGTACAGAAAATTGACATGTCATGGTACAAGTCTGGCCTCCCTTCAAATAGTTTAAATAATTTTAAAGATTATAATATAATTATAACATTTCTCCTTCCCACTCCAAAACCTCCTGTATACACCAACTGTATGAACTAAAAGTTTTGCCACCAGATGTCTAAACTGACAACATTATGCTCCAAGATATGGTCAAGTGGAAGGTTTTCTTGTGGATAGGAAGGAGAGTACATCCAGAGGCATCTGGAAGAGTCCAGAGAGTGCAAAAGGAGTACACCGAACAAGGCCAGCAGACTGAACTGCACCAGGAGAGGAGAGAGTGTGTGGGAGAGTGAGAGAGGAAGACAAAGAGAGAAGAGAACCAAGAGAGAGGGACAAAAGTAGAGCACCATAGCAGATATAGGAGGGTTATAAGGATGGTGGGAAGCTGGAGGTACGGAAGTCCATGAGCTGGAAAGTATAAGGGGGTGGGATGAGAGGGACTAGGAAAGCAGGGTGGACTCTCAAGTGTGTAACAGGTACTTCTGATTCTGAGGGAGCCCTGGAGCCCAGCGTGTGCTTTGATATGGTAATAGGCACCACAGATAACTATTTGTCCCTTCTGCCAGTGGGGAACTGGTTTTGTAAGTCCCCAGGGAGGGTAGCTTTGATCTAACTGCCAGAATTTGGGCCTGACACTCACCCTTCAAATTCATGGTTTCTTTTTCTTTAATTGTTGTTGTTGTTTCTGTGTGTGTGTGTGTGTGTGTGTGTGTGTGTGTGTGTGTGTGTGTGTGT
>CAJQZJ010004748.1:1964679-2004967 GCA_907164525.1 Lophiomys imhausi | reverse complement strand
TGTGTGTGTGTGTGTGTGTGTGTGTGTGTGTGTGTGTGTGTGTGTGTTCCTAAATACTAAATACACGCTGCTTAGTCTGTATAATATGACTTGTCTGTACAATGTCAGTGTTGACCATGTGGTTGGTGTGCTCTCCCCTCTCCACCTTCAACACTCCTGAGTAGACTACGGTTGTTTGTCTAGAGTTGAGGTCCCCCTCAATTTTAAATCCTTTTTCACATTAACATGTCTATTGGGTGTCATCCTTGTTCAGCTAATGTTTGGGCTGAGATTCTTGAAAATCTATCTATGTTCTATATTAAATGAAAGAAGAAAATCACACGGCCTAACATCAGATAATTAAAAGTTAAAAGGATTGAAGCATAAGATGGCACAATGGTGTGGCTAGAAAATCCCAGACAAGATGCAGATGACATACTAAAATTAATAATTGGTATAGACAGATTGATGGTTACAGGCTTCATATGTAAAACTCAATTCTATTTCTACATACCAATAACAGTTGGCCCCCTGTATTTCTGAGTTCTGTGTCTGTGAATTCAAACAATTGCAGATTGAAAATATAAAAAAATATTGCATCTTGAGCTAGGGATAGTGGAACATGCCTTTTCTCCCAACACTCAGGTGGTCAGGGCAACAAGGCGTCAAGTTTGAAACCAGCCTGGACTATGTATTGATGCCGCCTCAAAAACAATAACAAAATCAAAATGCATCTCTACTGAATGTAAACAGATTTTTTTTTACACCATTCTTCTCTAGATAGTTCCTCCCAACAACAGCCATTCACATAGTATTTCATTGCAGTAGAAATGATAAACAACCTAAAGATGAGACTGTGTATACAGGAAGATGTGTATACATTGTATGCAGATATGATCCCATTTTATGTAAGGCATCTGAATATTCATACATTTTAATTTCCCGAAGACCCTGGAAATAATCTCCCATAGATACCAAAGGAAAACAGTAAAGCATTAGAAAATAAAATAACAGCATCATTTATAGCAACATGAACTTTTGAAGCACCAAGAATATGAATGTAGCAAATTATGTGTAAGAGTTTTTAAAAGGGCTCAACTCTATAGACAAGTTTTCTCCAAGTTGGCTGATAATTTAGTACAACACACCCCCACACTTCAAATATGAGCTGTGTGCTGTCACATGTATAAGTAATTAATTCTGAAATTTGTATCGAAGTGTTAGATATTGAAGAAATATAAAGTTAAGAGTTTGCACTGCCCAATAAGATGTGGTACCTTATTTAAGGCAGAAAGGTGAAAGGTTGAAAAAGTTATCTAAATCAACAGATGTAAACAAACATTGACACTTGGTAAATAAAAATGATTGTACAGCAGACCGTGAGGGAGAGATTTTTTTTTTTTCCCCCTTTAAAATGGTGTAGTCTCATTTTAAAGTTTCAGCCCATGGTTTACATTCCACACAAAAGTTAGACTATAAATTTAAATGTGAACATTTAAAGCAACAATGAGTCTATGAAGAAAATAAGAGACTATCTCCATGAGCAAGAAGTGGGATAAAATGTCTCAAATAAGACACTAAAATGTCATAACTATAAATTAAAATCTGCTATACTGGGAAAATTTGTATTATAGACTTCTAGGTCAAAAGCAAGAGAGTGAAAGAACAAGACACAGAATGAAGAGGACTTTTATAATCTATATATCTGACAGACTGGTTCTTATCCATCATCTAGAACAAGCTTTCTTCAATTTGATTTTTTAAAAGTCAGACAACCCAGTAGGAAAAACACCTCTGAAGAGGTATTTTAAGAAAGAGAGGATGGATATAGATGACATAATAAGAAAGCCACACAAATTCGCTGTCCCTCAACAGGGAAGCCAAGCGACTTGTGGTTCAAGTGGGAATGCTTTTGAAAGTACAAAGGTATTGATAATTATACCATAACAGACTTAAGCCAAGGTAAATAGTTCTCCTGGTTATCAGAGATGGTCATAGTATTTTCACCATCAGATACTACCACACAGTTCCCAGAATGGTTAAAATGAGAACAGAAAGAAGCAAACAAAACCCAGACATCGCTGAATTATGATGGTGTAAAGGGGCTGAGGGTTTGTGTGCTTGTAAATTTTTTAAAAATCACTTTGGGGCCGGGCAGTGGTGGCGCACGCCTTTAATCCCAGCACTTGGGAGGCAGAGGCAGGCGGATCTTTGTGAGTTCGAGGCCAGCCTGGTCTACAAAGCGAGTCCAGGACAGCCAGAGATATTCAGAGAAACCCTGTCTCGAAAAAAAACAAAAAAAAAAAAAAAATCACTTTGGGAAGCCTTTTGGATACATTTACTGAAACTGGCATGCCTTCAATCCAGAGATTCTATTCTAGTTACAGACACAAAAGACACTTCTAATGAGCTCAGAGATCTTCTGAATTCATTCACGTGTCTTAAGTATGCACGAGCATGTTCCTAAGAACAGTATTTGTGGTTCGGCTGAGAACAAGAGTAGAATGAATTAGCAATGTGACATTCAGACAGGGGAACACGATGCCACTGTGTAACACAGCCAAATGAATACAGCACAAAAAAATACAATGTTACGGAAAAGAAGCCAGCCACCCAAGCATATATGTGTAGTGACTCACTTCATATCAGCTTTAAACAAAGCGTCCTAGTTTTGGTTGGCTGAAGTCAAGGCACTGGTTTGGGGGAGAAGAAAGGACAATGAAGATTTTATGAAAACCTGGCAGACCCTATCCTTATGAATTTTGCATCTCTCTAGATGCATATTCACCTGGTTTTTTTCTTTTAATACGTTTATTTGTTAATGCAAGTTACATCTTGATCATAGCCCTTCCTCCTCCCCTCCCGGTCCCTCCCTCCTACCCACTATCACTTCTCCCACCTATCCTACTCCTCTGGTGTGGGGAGCAACCACAGTATCAGCCCCCCTCATCAGTCACATGAGGGCTAAGAGCTTCCTCTTACTCTGGGGCCAGACATGCATATTCATCTTTATAACAAACATAAAAAATTATTTTTTTCAAAAAGATGTCAAATATAAAATTAGCTTCCCAGGTTCAAAATTTTCAGTACATAGTTCTTAACTCTTGATTTAAAAATAGGTAGTTCTTAACTTCTAATGAGTGTTTAAGATATCTTTGCGTTATTGCTGTCTGATTTTCTGGCTTTAGTGATAGGATGACAGCTTGGTCTTTCTCACTGGAAGAAAAAGTTCATATTAACTGAACCAGGGCCCTTTCAGCCTCACTAGCTCGTCTCCAGCCACTCAAATATGAAACTTGTCCTCAGATGTTTCATGTCGGTAGTTAGACTTTCATAACTGACTTCCGTTAGAGCTCAGAGATCTTCTGAATCTTCTTGTTTGTTTATTTTTTCTTTCTCGATTTCTGTTTTTAAATTTTTGTTATGGGATTTTATAACATTCATAACAACTTAGCAAAATTAAAAATCTGTAATATTTGGCTGGAGAGAGAGCTCAGCGGTTAAGAGAACTGTTATTTTAGAGGATCCAAGTTCAGTTCCCAACCCCCACGTCAGGTGCCTCAAATTGCATGTAACTCCAGGTCCTTTTCTGCCTGCACGGACACTCACATTCACGTGCACATTTCCACACCCACAAAGAGTCATACACATAATTTAAAATAATAAAAACAAATCTTTAAAATGGTACTATTAAAAGTTAATGTGCACATGAAACATTTCCTTGTAGGTTCAAACATTTTTATCAATGGTGTGCCCACTGGTAAGATAAACACTGTCTGTTGGCTTAATTAAAATGCTTGAACTACCAGAACCTACTGTAGAATACTTGTCTAGTGCCATATGACCCATTTCTCTGTGGTTGCAGAGATTGGGGGTGCTCAGATTGGTTTGCTATTTTGTCTGATTTATGCTGGGGTTGAATTCTATTGTCTTGTGTTGCTCATTGTGACATAATAAAAAGGAGAGTGAATGAGTGTTTTTATTAAAAGATTAGATTGTAACGTGTATTACAAAACTCTGTAATAGACTGCTAAGGTGAGAAGATTGTGAGTTCAAGGCTAGACTGGATAATGGCATCAGATCTTGTCTTGAGTAATGGTAGATTACAGTATATAGAAATAACTTTCGACAGGTGGCTAGTATTTACTGATAATTAACTTCTTTTCTCTGTCCTAGGCTGACCAAATATCTGGTTTTCACATAAGATCTGTTCTCTGTGTCCCTATTTGGAACAGCAACCACCAAATAATTGGTAAGATGTTACCCACATGACTATAACTTCTTTGTGAATCAACAGACACTTTTCTTTAAAACAGAAACCAGGCCTATATATTTTTATGAATTCCCATCGTGTGTGTGTGTGTGTTGCTTTGAGCTAGCCTGAGACTCATAGCATTCCTTCCTGTGCCTCCCAAACACTAGGATTTCCAGGCATGTACCACCAGGTCCAGTGTCTTCCTCATTTCTATTCCCAGAATTTACCAAGCTATGGCTCCATACTGTTCTACAGTTCCATAAGCACAGACTACTAATGAATGGGCATTAATTGGAACAGGAAGAAATATCCATTAGCTCAAAACACTTGAAAATTCTAACATTGGAAGGAGTCTCAGGAGCCTACCAATTGAACTTTGCTATTTTATATTGCAAACATTAAAGAACAGATAGAAGGAGAGAAAGAGACAGACAGACACACACAGACACAGAGAGGCTGAAACAGTCACAAAGTTACAGTTATGAAATCGATCAAGCTCACCAGCGATGGCTCCTAGCTTTTCCATGATATCTATGTCCATGCCTGAGCCTTTACACACAGCGTGGTTGAAAAGGTGCTGGACACGTCTGGACATGCATCTTTGCTGTCATGTCTCTGAATAGAGATTTTCCCCACAATAAAGAAACTGTAGGCAAAAGCAACTTCTAACGTTTCTCTCCATAGCTGCCATTTCCCTTTACCTCAAAAACCACAGTCAGAACTTGGCGGCAGAGTGGCATATACCTGAAATCAGGCATGTCGGTGGTCGAGGCAGGAAGAGGTCAAGGCCATCTTCAGTTACACAGGGGGTTCCAGGCCTGCCTCAAAAAACCCAAACCCAAACCCAAGACAAAAAATACTCAGTGAGGAAAAGAGCAGTAAGGACAGAAGCCCGGTTGAAGAAAGAGTTGATGGTTAAGCTTAAGCAATTATTAGAGTGGCTTACTTAAAACCACAATGAAAATGTTGAAGAGACATCAGGTGATGGATATATTTGGTACATAATACATATTCTTGCTTCTCTCTACTACCTAACAAATAACTTAGTACACCATGAGTGTTGTAAAAACCTGCTTTTTTTTTTTTGAGAGAGAGCCTTGTGTGTCCCAGGATAGGACAAACTCAGTATGTGGCTTAGAATGACCTTGTGCTTTTGGTCTTCGTGGTTCTGTATTGTAAGCTCTGAAATTGCAGATGTGCATCACCACACCCAATTGATGTGGTACTTCTTGCTCACTAGGCAAACACTGTACCAACCGAGTTTACCTGCAGCCCAAGCCCTACATTTTTAAAGGAGTTATTCCCATTGGACTGCTTTTAACTTGCACAAATATATTAGTATGTTATTAAGCATAAAGAATACTCTAAGCCATTATAATCTGAGCCTGAATACAAAGTGGAATTATATATAAATTCCACATCATATATATGTGTGTGTGTGTGTGTGTGTGTGTGTGTGTGTGTGTGTGTTTAAATATGTCTATATTTAAAGGATAGAGAATGTCCATAGGAAACAGTTGTGTGTTGACTGCATGGTAACCTCACATACAGTCCCACATTTTAATCCTATTGATAAGTATCTGCTATTACTTGAGAGTAAGGACTGTAGTTTTCCTGCTATACACGAGACACTTTTCATTTATTTATGCATTGTTGAGAAAATACAATGAGTTAGATCACCAGTGGGATGTTCGGTACTTAAAAAAATATTACAGGACCACTTTAGAATCATAGCTGTTTTTATTTGTTTGTTTCTACTAAATGGGGACACAGGCTAGCAGCTTTTGGGATTTAATTTTTTAAGTTAGATTGGTGTGTTTTATACCAATGCATCTGGTATAATGCTGGGAATGTATTTCAAAAGGCAAAGTCCTCAAAAACTGAGTCTGTTAGAGGTGTGTGAGCCATTGGTAGAAAGTAACAGAACTAACTTTGCTTTGGTCCATGTGTGCCCCATAACATCATGTTGTATGTCTTAAGCACAATGAAAATTTGAAACTTATTTCAGATCTTCATAATCCTCTGAGATACTTTGAATTTTAATTCATTTTGTATAGACAAAGAATTTCATTCCTAAAACAGTTTATTTACTAGTGGTCACACACCTGACATTTGAAATGAAATTTGAACTAAGGTTATCCAAATCCAGAGCCTAGATTCTTTTTTTTGGGGGGGTGGGTCTGGTTTTTTTTTTTTTTTTGAGACAAGGTTTCTTGGTGTATTTCGGGCTGTCCTAGACTCACTTTGTAGACCAGGCTAGCCTTGAACTCACAGAGATCCACTTGCCTCTACCTCCTGAGTGCTGGAATTAAAGGAATGCTCCACCACACCCTGTGAGCCTAGGTTCTTAAGTGCTATGCCATACTGACCATCCCAAACACCAAAGTGGGGTATATATTATATATGTATATATAATATATATGTAGAGAGAGGGATATGAATATATATATTGAATATATAGATATGTAGATATACAGATATACAGATATATAGATATATAGATATAGAGATATATAGATATACAGATATATAGATATATAGATATACAGATATATAGATATATAGATATACAGATATATAGATATACAGATATACAGATATATAGATATACAGATATACAGATGTACAGATGTACAGATATACAGATATATAGATATATAGATATACAGATATACAGATAGATATACAGATATATAGATATATAGATATACAGATATGTAGATATACAGATATATAGATAATCCCCAATACTGACGATAACCGCTGTCCCCCCCCTTCCCTCAACAGGGGTTGCTCAAGTGCTGAACAGACTTGATGGAAAACCTTTCGATGATGCAGACCAACGGCTTTTTGAGGTGAACAGATAAACTTATAAGCCAAGGGCCAGAACTGATCACTGACAGTTCCTTTGACCACACTTGTTAGTGTAAACAATAATCATTTTAATACCACCGTTAAATGGTGTACCAGAACTTAAAGAAAAATTTAAAGCCCATGTTAATGCATAGGCAAGATCTGATTGTGTTTGCACTCGAAGGATTAGTTTGTAACCTTTGATCATTTTATCTTAGTTTTCTTGCAGAATTGAATTACCCTCACTTCTGCCTAGTATAACCACTCTTGTCTTGTTCACACATGTTCAGGCATGCAACCCTTAGTCAGCCCCGCCAGGTGTGTTTCCTCCACCTTCCTTTAGTTCATGAGCTTCTGTTCCTTTCCATCTCCAGCAGAAGAGATTGGTTTTGATGAACTTTTTCACGGACTGTGACAGAATCCAAGCCCACCTCCCCCCCCAAATCTGTCATTATTCATTATTTTTTTTTTCTTATTGCATCCGTTTTAGTAGCTGGTTCTAAATCAATCTCATTGCCCTTAGTTAGCTCTTACCTCATGGTTTCTCTTTCTTAACTTCTTGGCCAAAATGTTTTATAGCTTCACTATTGAAAGGGACTGCTTTTGGTTAAATAAAATAGAATAATAAAATCAGTCTACTGCCCAAATAAATTAAGACCACGTTTAAACACATTGTATGCTTTCAAATGTGCGAGGTTATTTCTTCACGATGTCACTAAAGTAATGATGTTTTCCTCATGTGCAGTGTGAACTATAAAGTTCTTACATGACAATAGTAATTAAGAATTTTAATGCACATTTCCCCGAGGCCCACCTTTAAGCACAATCAAATTTTATTTTTGGAACTGTCTCTGGTGACTGCCTGTTTTCATATTCGATTTTGGCTGTAAGTTATTACAGTTTTTAATTAACAGGCTTTCTGTGTCCTAGGCTTTTGTCATCTTTTGTGGCCTTGGTATCAACAACACAATTATGTACGATCAAGTGAAGAAGTCCTGGGCCAAGCAGTCCGTGGCTCTTGATGTAAGTACAGTATCATATCAGCATTGTATGCTAAAAGGCCTTGATTTTATGAAGTGAAATTTTGTCCTGTTCATGGGCCTTGATTTTTAAATCTTAAACACTCTTATCACGGAGTCTTAATTATTTTAGGGTCTTGGGTTCCACTGGGTAACAAATGGAGACTCTGTTTTGAAAACTGTAAGTGTTGCCTGTAATATCAGGAAATTTTTGGATTCCTGGGAGCCCATCCATACACGCCCTACCATTAGATACAGATTTTTATAGTTGATTTCTTTTTTTAATGTATATTTATTACTTCAAGTTACATTTCGATCACAGTGCCCTCTTTCCACCCCTCCCAATCCCACTCTCCCACCCTCTCCCTCCTCTCCCTCCTATCCTACTCCTCTGGAGTGGGGTGTCCCTACATATCAGCCCCCCTCCCAGTGCAGCAGTCACATGAGGGCTAAGAGCTTCATCGAGGGTGTCTCCTTACCCCGCATCAAACTCTTTCTGTCCAGTCACCTCACTCATTGTTTTTTTATTGCTTGAAGCTATCTACGAAACAAACAAATGAACAACAAACACAAGAAAGAGCATTCTACATATCTAGTCCCAACTACATCTCATCATGCTGTGGCATCATCAGCACAGAGAGAAAACAATCCTTGTACCCCTGCCTTCTCACTCCTCCACCTCTCAGTGCATCTTCTTCCTGCTAAAGGACAGCAATGACTGGGTTGAAGTATAAAGGGCCAGTTGTCCCCAGATGAGAGTGCCTTATGGCCATCCTCTCCTGACACCTTCAACTCAGATGCTGATAATCTCACTCTTTCAAGAAGTTGGCTTCTGTTGTTGATTCATTTGTTCTGTGGCCTTTTGTCATGTCAGTCAAAAGCAGCATTCCCTGATATTTCCTGGTATTGCCACCTTGGTGTCCCTCCAGCCCTTGGCCAGCCTTAATGTTAGGAGCCAATCTTGGTGATTGTGACTGGGTGGCTCCACCCTGTGCCCTGGCCAAGGATCCATTTCAAGAGTTCTTATCTTCAGCATGTACAAAGACAAAATATGATCTGTTGCAAGCTACCGAAGTCAAACTCAGGTGGGACATTTTCATATACTATGATATATCAACTTCCAAGAAAATATACATTAAGTTTATGTACTTATAGATAATCCACATTAATATGAACAAACACAATATTTTTGTAAGTATTTTTATTAAAATATGCATGGATATTGATATTAGAAATATCAATATATATTAAGTTATAAGAAACTTAGATCCATAAGGATCTGAGCTACTTTATAATATTACAAATAGTCTAGCAAAAAAATAAACAGTAATAATAATAATAATAATAATAACAGCCAAGATATAGAGAGAAAGCCAGAGAGGACAGAATCAAATATCGGGTGATTCATATAGTCTCTATCCTCTGCCTTAGGGCCTGGGCCACCCCTTTCTCATTTTCCATTGCAGCCAAAGAAGATTTCCCACTCAGGCTGGCCAGACTTACCTCAGTTTTTACATATTCCTTTTGGTCTTGATTCTACTTGAGTTTTCCAAAGAAGACAGTCTTTAAATATAGTTCTTTTATTCCATTGCCTCTTGTTTTTCTTTAGCAACAGGAGTATAGAAAGGAAGCTGCCCTGTAGCTACCCTGGAAGCCTTACTGTCCAGAAAGGGAGCACACATGGTTTTGGGTCTTGGCTGCTCATAGGTGTGTGTCTCTCCTTGAGTTCAGGAGACTCCAGGGAGACAGCGCAGTTCTGTTCTGTCTGCTAAGCATCTTGTCCACAAGGGGGGAAACTAAAATAAAATACTGTGTCTCTGAAAGTAAGTGTTTTTCTAGTCAGTCCTTGTAAGTGGGATTGGCACTACCTCCAAAACACTCAGAGCCCCTGAAGGGCTGACCTTGCCTCCTTTCCTTCCTTCTTTCCTTCCTTCCTTCCTCCCTTTTTTCCTTTCCTCCTTCCTTCTTTTCTTCCTTCCTTCTTTCCTTCTTTTCTCCTTTCTTCTTTCTTCTCTTTTCTTCCTTCCTTTCCTCCTTCCTTCTTTCCAACCTTTCTTTCCTCCTTCCTTCCTTCCTTCCTTCTTTTCTTCTATCTTTCCCTTCCTCTTTCCTACCTTACTTCCTTCCTTTCCTCTGTCCTCCTTCCCTCCCTTCCTCCCCTCCTTCCTTCATTCTTTTCTTTCTTTTTAACAGAATGCATGACTCTAACTTATTTCACCATCCTCAGAAAGCAATTGATTTGCATGCATTTATTTAATGTTAGCTATTAATTGCCAGCTTCTAAATTGTATTGATTTAAAACATCATTTCAAATTGTACAAATCCATATATACGCATATATATTTAAAGATATTTCTTTATATAATATTTTGTTCCACTGATCTGGAAAAAAAATCCCCCCAGACTTCACTGCTTTAAGGATCCTTTAAATATCTGTTTCGCTTTGTATTATCTAATATTTCCTGCAGAATGAGGCTGATAACCTCAGCCAAGCCGAAATCAGAGTACGTGGAAGACAGCGTTCATGTTTGCACACGTCTGGTTCTAATTTGGCCTGAGTCCTGATTACATAGCTGTTGACCTTGGACATTCCATATAAGTTCTTAGTTACTTCATATGGCAAATGAGCATAAGAAAGTATTGTAACACTTAAGTAAATTTTCATAGAGACAATGTGTGGAGGAAGTATTCAATTACAATTGACATACATGGTCTTCTCTCTCCACTGGTTCCCCAGCTGTGACTTCAGCCATGGGTGGGAAAGATCCTAAAACATTCTATCTGTGATAAGCACATACAAACTTCTTCCCTTTTCCATTCTCTCCTAAAGAACATAGAACCACAACTATCTACTAGTTTTTGCACTCTGCCACCTAGGGTGAGCGACAGAGATGACACAGCCTCTTTGAGGGCGTATAGCTTATACACAAGTATTGAGCCATTTTAGAGAAGGCACTGCAATATCTGAGGCTTTGCTGGCTGGGGGCCATAACTCCTCACCTGTCTGATGAGGGAGATCACTTCCTGCTTCAAGTTTGAATGCAAAACAGGTTAGCCTTTCCTTCATTTCCTCTGCATTGTCGTGCACCCCAGTACCATTTCAGGGCACCCTGGCACCAGAGTACTTCTGCTTCTTTCAGGCATGCCGGTGCCTGTCATCTGTGTTACCATATATGCTGCTGCAGAAAGGTAAAGGAACTGGAAATCACAACCTCACCCATAAGGGTGAAACAACCAGAGAAAGACACAAGGGAGTCTCTTCCCATTTCCACATGCTGGTAACTTCAGCTCATTTTAGTCACAATCCACCAAAGTTGGGAGGCGTAAATGCAAACTACAAATCTTCTACTTTACTGGCCTTTAAAAATGGAATGACCAATATAGTACCTAGATTTTATTTAACAATTTAATTATCAATCCAATTATTTTGGTGACTGCTTTTCTGAATCTCTCATAATTTAGTTATAAACTTCTATTGTTAAGATCCTTTTACCTAAATATATGATATTAATACTGCACAACACTTACATACTCTTGAAGCAGAATGATGGAACAAAGAAAGAAATTTACAATCATTTTAAAAAATTTACTTTTATGCTCTTGATTTCCATTCTGTGCAAAGCAGCCAAAAACTAGAGAAAAGCTGTGTTTCTTTATGTTCATATTTTCCCAGAAGGAGGTCCTAAGAACAAAGGGGAAACTTTATCTACAGGTCAAAATGCAGAGAAAGTACAATAGGAAAGTAGGTGTGGGATATTATGTTCTCATTTGGAGCATCAAGAATTGTTCTTCGGGGTGTCCTTCATAGTTATTGCAAATGAAGCCTTACCTAATGCAGATGAGAATATTTCCAGGAAGGGTAAGTCTGGGTGGTCAGGGATGCCCAGGGATGCCTCATACAGTTTTATGATTAACATGAGGAGAGGAATGAGGGTCAAACAGAGAGTGAGGAAAGGGTGTATGCAATCAGGAGCCAGGTGCCACTTCTTCCACCTCCCCAAAGCCTCTCCCATCTATTTCCTCCTTCCAGTCTTCACAGCAACCATCATACTTAAGGGCTTCATTACTTCTTGGCTAGGCAATTGCAACCCCCTTCTACTTGCTCCTCCTAAAGCACATTTTAGATTGCCACACTCGCCTACTCACAGACCTTAAAGTACTCCCCTATTGCCAATCAAAATAAAATGTCCTGGCCTCTGGGGCCCTTGGAAATCTCACAACAAACTACTTTCCTACCCTTGGCTGTCATTTCTCTTCTCAGAGAATTTTATGCTACTGCACACTACACTCAAATACTTCATAGTCTATAAATCAGCCACCTGCTTGTCTGCCATCTGATTCTTAATGTCCCCTCAACTTTCATTATTCTCTGTTTCAATTATGCCTCCCCATTCAGGACTGTCCTGTTATCCAGAGCTTGATTTAAATATACTCCAGAAAACTTCTAGTCATCTGTCTTTCTTTTATCCTGCATTATGCCTGTGTATTTTCTTCTGTCTGAACATGTGTACCCTGAAGTATATGATTATGTTTTATTACACACACACACATATACACACAGTGGTCTTTTGTTTTTGCTTTTTTTTTTACATGATTGGTAGTCAGTAAAAATGTGTTGAATAAGTGAACACGTTTGTACTGCCTTCCATTGTTGCATTTCAGAAGGAGAGTCCAAAAGGGAAAAACTTTGACCCTTTTAAAATTGGTGACAAAGGAAAGGGGAGTCATTCTTAGTAGAAATCTTGGCACGCACAGACTGGCAGAATACCTCTTCTGTATTCTTCATATCATGAGTAGATTTGGTTCTATAGGGAAGGAAAGGAAGCAATGAAGATCTCTTTATAGACATTGCGTCCCATGAGATGCCTCCCTCTACTGGAGTTAAGGCCTGATCTGGATTCCTGAGGCTGGGAGGAAGAGATGATTCTCCCCTGTGGAGGCTCCTAAACTCTCAGGAAATTGTCCTCTGGTTGGATGACTGAAAGAGCTGGACTCCTAGGCTGTGGTTAGATGCCAGTTTCTTCTTGCCCTCATCCTTTGTCCCTTATCCACTGAGCCAGTCTTTACTTCTGGACAAAGGCTGTCTTAGATGGCATGTATCTTCTGACACACAGAGATATTGGGTATCCATAAGTTGCCCTCTTCCCTGCACTTAGAAGCCTGTTGCCAAGAGAATTTACAACGAGCTTCTTTTTTATTCTCTTCCTTCCTCTCCCAAAAAGGTTCAGGATAAGGGAGAAATGAGGTGGATATGCAAAGCCTTTGTGAGAGGTGTTGTCCTCACCTGACTTCCACCTCTCTCTGTTCATAATGAGTTGTTTGCATGAACGCTCTGCAGGCAACACTATGGCGAGCACAATCCTGCTGACAACTCCTGACATTGTAGCTTTGCCCCCTCCTGACAGGGCCTGACCTTCAGTAACCCACCCATCTTTCCCTTTCTGAGGCTCAGCTCATTCCTCTAAGCAGGTGTCTGGGGCAGGGTCCTGTTTTATTCCTTTATAGTTGCGGCAAAAATAAGCACGGCATGGAATTTATTATTCTAGCTGTTTTTAAGCATTCAGTTCAGTGGCTTCAAGTGCTTCACACTGTTGTACTACAGTCACCACCATCTGTCTCTCAACCCGAGACTACATCCACAGTGCACGAACTCAGCTCCCTGTCACCCACAGCAACCATTTCCCTTTGCCTGTCACTCGGACTTTGCTGGGAAGCTCACGTGCAGGGAATCACATGCATCCCCCCACACGCTGTTCTAGCTGCTGAGGATGCAGCAGTGGAGAGACCAATGCTATTCACTATACTCTAGTAGAAAACAGGAGCAGGTAAACAAGATACCCAGAAAACTTCATGGCAATGTGCTGTAAAGGAAACAGCAGGGTGTTCAGTAGAGAGTGAAAATCAAGAGAGCTAGTCCTGTGCGTTCTGAAGAGGTCTGTGTTAGCTTTTGCTGCTGTCTTTGCAAAATATCTAAGGAAAACAGCTCAACGAAGGGAAGGTTTGTCTCCACTCATGGTTCTAAACATTTCTCTGAAGCCTCTCGTCTCTGTCACCTTACTCCTTGGATACGGTGGCATATTGCCATCACAGGCCTGTGGTATAGGAAGCGGCTCTCCTCATGTGAGTCGAGGAGCCAAAAAGAGAGAGGAAAGGAACGGAGCCTGTCATCCCCTTCAAGAGCCTGCACCAGTGACCTTCTTCTCCAACCAGATTCCTCTCTCCTAAACTCAACCCACATCCCAATAGTGTCACTACTAGAACATTTAACCCATAAACCTCTGGGGGATGTTACAGCTCCAAAGTGTTGCAGGGTTTTCTTGACATAGGAACAGTTTAGCCTTGTTGCTTCTTCTTCTGCTTGTTTTGTGAGTTTCATTCAAACCTATTTTCTTGTACAGTCCTTGCTTCAGCTGCCATGTGGTTTTTTTCTTCTAGCATCTTTTGAAGACTAAGCCTGAGATTGCATGGCCCATGCTTTAAGTAATTATCAGGGTACATTTGCATGGGTTTTCAAGATAGAATGTAAAACATCTCATAAGCCTTTTGTGTGTCCTGGGGCCTCTGCCATCCACTGATGACCTCTGGAACCCCCCTTGGTCATATGCACATAAAGGAGAGCAAGCTGATGTGTCCCGTTCCTAAGCACCTAGAAAGGAGGGCAGATTCATTGTGGTCCTACCGCACTGAAGAGGTGTTCTTTCCTCAAGTCCCATCAAATTCTAGACCACTTATACACAGATCTGTGTCTATGTGGCTGGTTGCCATGGTTCCCCTAGTGCATGCACCACACAGGCAGCATGCAGGAGTATTTTTCTGAATGGATTGAATACAAGAAAATACAAGGAAAGATTATAATCATAAAGTACAGGAAGAATCTCCTTCTGGTACACGCTGAGAGGCCATGCTCATGGGTATTGACCGTAATAGTTACTCACAGGGTCTCCTGTCCCCACCTTCATTAGGGGCTTTACTTGTAATGACCCTTCTCCATCCCCCAGATGAAAGCTAAGAAACAGGTGCCATTCAGTATACAGAGGATGGGGAAGGGATTAGTTTTCTGAGTAAAACAGAAACCAAGTCTCTGGGAGAGCATTGACAACAGAGTAGGAACAGCGCCCTCGTGAGGCTGCTTGAAGAACAGCTCCTTCCTGTCTTTTAAGTATTGCAAAGCTAGGAGTCTTGTTTCAATACCATTGCATCTGTCTAGTAATTGGCAAATTTTCTCAGATTCTAGATTCAGTTTTAGAAAGGGTTTCTACATTTTCCCTTATGTGTTGGGGAAGTATAAGATGTGTGTCAACATTCAGTCAGAGACTATTTTTTAAGAAAACTTTAGAACTTTTTTTCACTTTTCATTGTATCTTATTTCAAAGATTTATTCTTAACTGTGTGTGTGTGTGTGCGTGTGTGTGTGTGTGTGTGTGTGTGTATGTGTGTGTGTGTACATGAAAACAAGTGATCACAGAGGCCAGAAGATGGCTTTGGATTGGTTGGAGCTGGAGTTACAGGTAGTCTTGAGCTGCCCAGTGTGGGTGCTGGGAATTGAACTTAGGTTCTGGAAAAGCAACAAGTATTTTTTTTTTTTCCAAGTATGTCACTAATAAGCTTCATTTTGCTTGAAAAGGTCCAATTTCCATCATACACCTATTTTGTCACCAGAACACGTGAACATGTTCTATTGCATGGCAGGGGAATTTAACGATGTAAATAGAGTCAGGTTTCTAATCAGTTAACCTTAAAGAGGAACTCCAAGATCATTGCTGGCCTTGTAGGTAGAAGGGTCACAAGCCAAGAAATGCAAGTACTCTCTGAGACTTGAAAAGATAGGAAAATGCAGGCACTACCTGAGACCTGGAAAGGTAGGAAAATGCAGGTACTCCCTGAGACTTGAAAAGATAGGAAAATGCAGGCACTACCTGAGACCTGGAAAGGTAGGAAAATTGAAAATTCAGGTACTCCCTGAGACTGGAAAAGGTAGGAAAATTGACTTTCTATAGACTTTTGAGGAGCAAAGTCCTAACAGCATCTTGATTTCAGCCCAGTGAAGATCATTCTAGACTTCTGACTTCCATGTAGCATATTTGTCTTGTTTTACTTTTTTTTTCATTAATTACGTTTATTTATTACTTCAACTTACATCTCCCTCACAGTCCCCTCCCTCCACTCTTTTTGGTCCCACCCTCTCCCCCCTCTCCTACCTATCCTACTCCTCCGGTGTGGGGTGCCCTACATATCAGCCCCCCTCAGGTTATCAGTCATAGAAGGGCTGAGAGCTTCCTCTTACACTGGGGGCCTACATGGAAGCTCCACTAGGACAAAGTGTCCCACTAACAGGTAACAAAGTACTTGTTCCTGTTCCTTTAAGTCTGCTGGTTATAGGGTAGTTATCCTGTACTATATGGCTAATATCCAGTTATAAGTGAATACATGCCATGTACCTCTTTCTGGGTCTGGGTTAACTCAGGATGAGCTTTTCTAGTTCCACCCATTTGACAGCAAATTACATGATTTCCTTGTTTCTGACAGCTGAGTAGTATTCCATTGTGTAAATGTAGCATAGCTTTTTAAAATCCATTCTTCAGTTGAAGGACATCTGGGTTGTTTCCAGCTATTACAAATTCTATTACAAATAAAGCTGCTATGAACATAGTTGAGGAGATGTCCTTGTGGTTTGGTGAGAAATCTTCTGGATGTATGCCCAGAAGTGTTATGGCTGGGTCTTGAGGTAGAGCTATTCCAAATTCTCTGAGATATCGCCAGATTGATTTACATAGTTGTTGTACAAGTTTGTACTCTCACCAGCAATGGAGGAGAGTTCCCCTTTCTCCACAATCTCACCAGCATGTGCTGTGTTTTGAGTTTTTGATCTTAGCCATTCTGACAGGTGTGACATGGAATCTCAGAGTCATCTTGAGATGCATTTCTCTGATGATTAAGGATGTTGAGCATTTCTTCAAGTGTCTCTCAGCCATTAGGGATTCCTCCTTTGTGAATTCTCTGTTTAGCTCTGTTTCCCATTTCTTGATTGGATTATTTGGTTTCTTAGCATTTAATTTCTTTAGTTCTTTATAAATTTTGGGTATTAGCCCTCTGTCAGATGTGGGGTTGGTGAAGATCTTTTCCTAGTGTCTAGGCTGCCATTTTGTTCTAACAGCAGTGGCCTTTGCCTTACAGAAGGTTCTCAGTTTCATAAGGTCCCATTTATTCATTGTTGGTCTTAGAGCCTGAGCTCTTGGTGTTCATCAATACTCTTAAATGGAGCCATCCCTCCAGTTCCCTAAAATAATTTAGAAAGTATTTTTTTTCTTAATTGTTTGAGAAAGTCATGCATATATGCCATAGGTAGAGCAGTTTCATATTTATAGGAAACCTAGAGAGATGGTGTAGACTCCCTCTATACCCTGCATACCCCATTTCCCCTATTTTAACATCTTACATTAGCACAGTGTGTTTGCTGTATTTAATGAACTTACACTGCTACACTACTGTTTACTACAGCCCTACTTTATTCATATTTATTTATGCTTTACCAAATATCTCTCCTGTTCAGGGTCCCATCCAAGATTCCTAGTTGCCTTTAGACATCATGTTTCTTTAGGTTTCTGTTGGCTGTCTTGTTTTATGATTTCCTTTTTTAAAAACTGTTCTGGGTTTTTGTTTTTTGTTTTTTTAAAAGGGGATTAGTAAATATCATGGGATGTTGAAACTTTAAAGCCCACCCCCAATGACACACTTCCTCCAACAAGGCCACACCTACTACAAGGCCACACTTCCTAATGCTTCTTAATCTTTTCAAATAGTGCCACTCTCTGGTGACTCAGAACTCAAACATATGAATCTGTTGGGTGCCATACTTATTCAAACCACCACAGTAATGAATCACCTATTATACACTAAAACAAACAAACAAACAAACAAACAAACGGGGAATCCAAGATGGCGGCGGCCTGTGTGGACGTATTTTGATTTCGGGGTTAACAGTCACAGGGTGGCAAGTGTTGCAGGATGCTGTACAAATGGCTCGACCCTTCTAAATTTCACCCAACTACTCAGGGACCACTGAGGGTCCCTGGGCAGGATGCTCCCTCCCACTTTCGGACGCGCAAGGAAGTCGCTGGACCCGGGAATCGGGATTCCCCCCATCCCCCACCAGGAGAGACACTCCGGGAAAGTTCCAATCTAATACCCAGCGGGAAGATTCAGATCCCACACAGAGATAATCCCCACCCTGCTGGGCACCCCCAGTTCTCGCACAGACGATCCATCTATCTGGCGAAAGGTTGTGACCCTTGGAAATGAGTGCAGTTCGGCTGCAAAGTGCCTTCAGACTGCAGATTGCAACCCACTGCTGTGATGTCACTGGCCAGTTTCCAGGCCGTGGGAGCAGCAAGGCTATTGGGGGTGAAGGCAGACCTACCCACCACAGGAACCAACCTTGGGCAAACTGCGAGGTATTTGAAACTGTTGTATATCGGACTTTTTTACTAGTACTGGCCCTTCTGGCGGGGAACCAGAGCTTACTTGTAAACAGCTCCACCCCCTGGATTAGTTAGGTCTCCACCTAGGAGCCGGGGCTGAATGACTCACCTTATAGGGGTGGAGTAAGGCAACTCGACTCCTACACCAAAGGGCCCCCCTTTGGACCCAAGTCCAGAAGACAGCTAAAAAATTCCACATGGCCAGAGGCCCCAGACCAAAAAAAAAAAAACAGAGCGAAATGACTCCAACAAAAGAAAGCAACACTATTCAATCCAGCCCGAACCACCTCACCACAGCTGAAACACATGAAAACGATGACAATTCTACGTTATGGAAGGTGATAGAGTCCCTTCAAGAAGAACTTAAATCTATGAAGGAATTCAAAGAAGCCACAATTGCACATATGAAAGTGATGGAAAACAGCATTAGAGAACTTCAGAACAAGGTGAGTCAACTTGAACAAGAAAAAGAGAGGGCAATGGAAGACTTCCAGGCAAAGACAAGCAAACTGGAGCAGGAAATGTACAAAACAAATAACATCACGCAAGAAATGAAAATGGAAATGGAAACAATAAAGAAAACACAGTCAGAGTTAAAAATGGAAATGGAGAATCAAGGGAAGAGAACAGGAACTATGGATTTGAGTACCATAAATAGGATTCAAGAGATGGAAGACAGGATCTCAGGCATGGAAGATTTGATGGAAGAAATCAATACAACATCCAAAGAAAATGAGAAAGCTAAAAATTCTCTCACCCACAATATCCAAGAAATCAAGGACTCAATGAAAAGATAGAACCTAAGAATTATAGGCATAGAGGAAAGAGAAGACTCCCGACTCCATGGTTGAGGAAATACCTTCAACAAAATCATAGAAGGAAACTTCCCATACCTAAAGAAAGAGATGCCAGTAAAAATCCAAGAGGCTTACAGAACACCAAACAGATTAGATCAGAAAAGAAACTCCTCTTGCCACATAATAGAAACTCCAAATGTAGAGAACAAAGAAAGGATATTAAAAGCTGTAAGAGAAAAAGGCCAAGTCACATACAATGGCAGACCCATCAGAATTACATCTGACTTCTCCTCAGAAACTTTAAAAGCTAGAAGGTCCTGGACAGATGTCCTACAAGCCCTGAGACAACATAGGTGCCCAGCCAGACTACTATACCCAGCAAAACTCTCTATCAACATAGATGGAGAAAACAAAATATTCCATGACAAAATCAAATTCAAACAATATCTCCTCACAAACCCAGCCCTACAGAAGATCCTAGAAGGAAATTTCCAACACAGAGAAGATAACTACACCCAAGAAAACAGAGGAAATAGAAAATTCCACAGCAACTAAACAGAAAGAAACACAAGATGACCAGCTATACCAAAAATAATGGGAAATAACAACACCTGGTCACTAATATCCATCAACATCAATGGACTCAACTCGCCAATAAAAAGACACAGACTTACAGAATGGATCCATAAACAAGACCCATCTTTTTGCTGTATACAAGAAACACATCTCACTATTGAAGATAAACACTACCTCAGAGTAAAGGGCTGGGGAAAGGTCTTCCAAGCAAATGGACCCAGGAAACAAGCTGGAGTAGCCACCCTAATATCAAACAAAATAGACTTCCAATTGAAGTTAATAAAAAAAGACAGAGAAGGGCATTACATACTCATTAAAGGAAATATACACCAAGAGGTCATCTCAATATTGAATGTCTATGCCCCAAATACAAAGGCACCTACATTTATAAAAGAAACACTTCTAAAACTTAAATCGCACATCGATCCAAACACTTTAATAGTGGGAGACTTCAACACCCCACTCACAACTATGGACAGATCATCAAGACAGAAGCCAAACAGAGAAATAATGAGTCTAACAGAGATCATGAACCAAATGGACCTAACAGATATCTACAGAACGTTTCACCCAAACACAAAAGAATACACCTTCTTCTCAGCACCTCATGGAACCTTCTCCAAAATCGACCATATAGTTGGCCACAAAGATAGCCTGAATAGATACAAGAAAATTGAAATACCCCTTGTATCTTATCAGACCACCATGGAATAAAGCTGGACTTCAATAGCAAAAGAATCAACAGAAAGCCTACACATGGAAATTGAACAACTCTTTACTAGAGGACCACTGGGTCAGGGAAGAAATAAAGAAAGAAATCAAAGACTTCTTAAAATCCAAAGAAAATGAAGACACAACATACCCAAACCTATGGGACACAATAAAAGCTGTGCTACGAGGAAAGTTCATAGCACTAAGTGCCTTCAAAAAGAAAATTGTGACAGCTCATATTAGCGAATTAACAGCTAAACTGGGTGAATCGGAAAAAAAAGAAGCAAACATGCCCAAGAGGAGCAGAAGGCAGGAGATCATCAAACGTAGGGCTGAAATCAACATCTTAGAAACAAAAAGAACTATACAAAGAATCAATGAAACCAAGAGTTGGTTCTTTGAGAAAATCAACAAAATAGACAGACCCTTAGCCAAATTAACTAAAAGACAGAGGGAGAAAACACAAATCAACAAAATCAGAAATGAAAAGGGAGAAATAACAACAGACACTGAGGAAATCCAGAGAATATTTGGATCCTACTTTAAAAATCTATACTCCACCAAATTTGAAAACTTAAATGAAATGGACAATTTTCTTGATATATTCCACCTACCAAAGCTAAATCAAGATCAGATAAACAGATTAAACAGCCCTATAACCCCTAAGGAAATAGAAACAGTCATTAAAAATCTCCCAACCAAAAAAAGCCCAGGGCCAGATGGCTTTAGCACGGAATTCTACTGGACCTTCAAAGAGGAGCTAACACCAATACTTTTCAAACTCTTTCACAAAATAGAATCTGAAAGAACTTTGCCAAACTCATTCTATGAGGCCACAGTCACCCTGATTCCTAAACCACACAAAGACCCAACAAAGAAAGAGAACTTCAGACCAATCTCCCTTATGAACATGGATGCAAAAATACTCAATAAAATACTAGCAAACTGAATTCAAGAGCACATCAAAAGTATCATACACCATGATCAAGTAGGCTTCATCCCAGTAATGCAGGGATGGTTCAACATACGAAAGTCTATCAACGTCATTCACCATATAAACAAGATGAAAGAAAAAAACATGATAATCTCGCTAGATGCAGAAAAAACATTTGACAAAATCCAACACCCCTTCATGCTAAAAGTTCTGGAGAGAACGGGCATACAAGGACTGTACCTAGAAATAATAAAGGCAATATACAGCAGGCCAGTGGCCAACATCAAATTAAATGGAGAGAAATTTGAAGCATTTCCTCTAAACTCAGGGACAAGACAAGGATGTCCACTTTCACCATATCTCTTCAATATAGTATTTGAAGTTCTTGCTAGAGCAATAAGACAACTAAAGGAGATAAAGGGGATAAACATTGGAAATGAAGAAGTCAAATTATCCCTATTTGTAGACGATATGATTGTATACATAAGCGACCCCAAAAATTCCACCAGAGAACTCTTACAGCTGATAAACACCTTCAGCAAAGTGGCTGGATACAAAATTAATTCAAAAAAATCAGAAGCCCTTCTTTATACAACAAACAAATGGGCTGAGAAAGAAATAAGGGAAACAACCCCCTTCACAACAGCTACAAACAACATAAAATACGTGGGAGTAACTCTAACCAAGCAAGTAAAGGACCTGTACAACAAGAACTTCAAGCCCTTGAAGAAAGAAATGGAAGAGGCCTTTAGAAGATAGAAAGATCTCCCATGCTCACGGATAGGTAGGATCAAAATAATAAAAATGGCCATCCTACCAAAAGCAATATATAGATTCAATGCAATTCCTATCAAAATACAAACACAATTTTTTATAGACTTGGAAAGAGCTATTCTGAGTTTCATATGGAACAACAAAAAGCCCAGAATAGCTAAATCAATCCTGTACAATAAAAAAAACATCTGGAGGTATCACCATCCCAGATTTCAAGCTGTACTACAGAGCAATAGTTGTAAAAACAGCATGGTATTGGTATAGAAACAGACCAGTAGATCAATGGAATCGAATTGAAGACCCAGAAATAGACCCACACACTTATGGCCACCTAATTTTTGACAAAAGAAGCCAAAACGGCACAATGGAAGAAGGACAGCATCTTCAACAAATGGTGCTGGTCCAACTGGATGTCCACTTGTAAAAGAATAAAATTAGATCCATACTCATCACCTTGTACAAAACTTAAGTTCAAGTGGATCAAAGACCTTAACATAAGGCCGGTCACACTAAATCTACTAGAAGAAAAAGTGGGAGAAACCCTCGAACTCATTGGCAGAGGCGACAACTTCCTGAAAAGAACACCAACAGCTCAGGACCTGAGATCAACAATCAATAAATGGGACCTCATGAAACTGAAAAGCTTCTGTAAGGCAAAAGACACTGTCATTCGAACAAAACGGCAGCCTACAGACTGGGAGAAAATCTTCACCAACCCCACATCTGACAGAGGGCTAATATCCAAAATCTACAAAGAACTCAAGAAATTAAATGCCAAGAAACCAAATAATCCAATCAAAAAATGGGGGACAGAGCTAAATAGAGAATTCACGAAGGAGGAATCCCTAATGGCTGAGAGACACTTGAAGAAATGCTCAACATCCTTAATCATCAAAGAAATGCAATTCAAGACGACTCTGAGATTCCATCTCACACCTGTCAGAATGGCTAAGATCAAAAGCTCAAATGACATCACATGCTGTCGACGGTGTGGAGAAAGGGGTACCCTACTCCATTGCTGGTGGGAGTGCAGGCTTGTGCAACCACTATGGAGGTCAGTCTGGCGATATCTTAAAAAACTTGGAATAGCTTTGCCTCAGGACCCAGCCATACCACTTCTGGGTATACACCCAAATGCCTCTTCACACAATCATAAGGAAGTTTCCTCATCTATGTTTATAGCAGCCTTATTTGTAATAGCTAGAAACTGGAAACAACCCAGATGTTCCTCAACCAAAGAATGGGTTAAAAAACTGTGGTACATCTACCCAATGGAATATTATTCAGCTATCAGGAACAATGAAATTATGCAATTTGCAGCCAAATGGATGGAACTAGAAAAGCTCATCCTGAGTGAACTAACCCAGACTCAGAAGGATGCATATGGCATCTATTCACTTATAGTAGGATTTTAGCTATATAGTAGAAGGTATCGATACTACAACTAACACACCAAAGGGAACTTGGACATAGACTTTTTATTTTTTCTATTTTTTTCTATTTTTTAGCCTTTTTTTATCTGTTTGTCTTCTTATTTGTTTGTTTGTTTTTTAGTTCTCTCTCCTGGGCAATGAGACACTTTTCACTGGTGGTACGCCTCGTAGACCCCCAATGAATGAGGAGGCTCTTGGCCCTCTTACGACCTCTCAACTGAGATGAAGAACTGTTATATAAGGATACCCCACCCCAGAGAAATGGGATGGAAGGGTTAGGAGGTAAAGGGGAAAAAAATGAAATGTGATATTTCGGCTTTTTACTACTAATTGTCATAAACTGTTTAGGATAATTAAGAAATGCAAACTAATAGTTATGCAAGCCGGTCATTTTGTTAGGTACTATGGCAGCCTATTATAGTTATTTTCTAAGCTAATCAGAAATAAAGCTGCTAAGAGACAAGCAACATCTGCTTACCCTAATATAAGAGATATATAGGGCCTCTTCAAAAACCTCAAGAGATCTGCAGAATCAGAATATGGCATTCAAAGATGTTTTCGTAACTTTAGATTTTTTTATATCGAGACATATCAACTCCTGACAGCACCCCCTATTCTACCCCAAGTAGAAGATGAGCATCCAAAAATCTCCAGTGGGAGATGATTGAATTAGTCGCAAGCCTATCTCTTGGTAGGAAAAGCCCCTTGCTCCAACTGTAGACAGAATGCTGTCCAAAAAGGACAAAACCTGGAAGCAGGTAAGTCGACAGCCTAGTTCTGCCAAGACAGGGTAGGCAAATCCTTCATAATTCCTGCTCTACAATCAATGTCTGTCAGAGAAACGGGGCCAAACCACTGAAGATCGAAGCTGTAATGTATGGAGAGAAAATGGGAACTGTCCAGGCAGCCACTGGTATGTCATTTCTTAGTTTTGGAAGCTGTAGGCCCTGTACTTCCTATAAAATCAGATATATTTTATCCCTCTCAGGTCTCTGAGGTGGTTGAAGACAGATAGCTAGCATCTCATAATTAAAGTTTGAGTTGTTTAGGAGTCAAAAGTGTGTTATAGATCTAAGAAGATGCTTTTAAAATTGTGTTGCAAGTTAATATGAATGTTGAGTTAGATATAGAACTTTAAACTCATGGAGATGGTTAGATAGTAGAATGTTAAAATCAGGTGCCAAATACATACGGACTGGGCATTGGGAATGTATGCTAAGCCATATAACCCTCATAACTGTGGCCTAATTACCTTTGTTGTTTTGTATTGTATTTATTATTATAAGAGAAAGAGCCATTTGTTGGACTGAAAGGGGAAACTGTAGGGGGAAATAAGATATACCTTAAACTTAAAAGAAAAAAAAGGGAGGATGGGGGTTTGAGGGTGGGAGGGTGAGACTGGAGGGGGGAGTAGGGAGGGGACTGCGATTGAGATGTAACTTGAAGAAATAAAAAATAAAGGAAAATAAAAACCTTATTCCTTACCAGAGCATAGTGAATACTATGTAATGACATGAGACACAGTATAATGCTTTACATAATTTCAGTCTATAAGAAGACAGAGGCAAGGAAAGGTGTGATCATTGTGTTATCTGACAAGTTTAGGACTGACATAGGTGTGACATGTATGAGAAGAATCTAATTCAGAAAAATTTGTCATTACTGGTTTGCTGAGAAGGTAACTTACAAGTGACAGGTAGTGAGCTATACAATTTTCAAAGACAATCCTCAGAAATGAACCCCGGAGAAGAAAAGAGGCAAGCAAGAGGGTAGACGGTAGATCACAAAAGACGACTGTGTTTCATGAAGGGACTTGAATTTGACTCTCAGAGCAGTGGAGAGTGACTGAGGAGTCTTCAGCAGAAGGGTACTTTAGAGGGATCATTCTGCCACCTGTAGAGAGATTAATGTCAGTTCTTCATAAACACAACTGTGTGTCTAACAAGAAGTTGACTATGTTTTCACTTTATTTCCTGCTGAACAACATTTGGTGGTTTTCCTAGCTCATTCTATCTTTATAGGATTTGTCAGCACTGCTGTGGTCTAATGAATGTGCTTCAGGACTGAGGACCAAGTTCCTGAATACAGCAGATGTTTGGAGTAATGAAACATGGTTCCCATGGAAACCTTAGGAAGTAACTGTTATTTGGATGCACGTGTTCTGGCGTATTTGGAATTTTTTCTTTCAGTGGCTTATGTTTCCATTACTTTGTTTTTGTGGTGTGATGTTTTGGGTGCTTATGAAAGTGTTTTATTAATTGGGTGTCTGTCATTGTGCCCAGCAATGTGTAATGCACCTTATAGAATGTTCTCATAGAACCTATATCAAGACACATGGAGGAGACTGCAAGATTCCCACCTTACCAATGACCAGATGGAGGCTCAGTGGGGTCTAGAAACTTGCTGTGATGGATTTTGTGTCTTGCATTACTCAACTGGTTACAGATCTGGATTCAGATTCAGATCTGGGTTTCAAGGTCCCATGTATTCAACTGGGATACAAAGGGTTGTTTGGGGACTATCAGTTGAGGGCTGTGCTCACCCCTGGGACCATGATGGCCATGATAGAAGTAGGATGAAAAACATTTTGACAGTCCTGCTTTGCACAGCAGAGAACACAAAGCATCACAGAGGCTTCTGGGTAGGAAGACAATAAGGACAGTGATTAAGACACTGAGGAAGACTCATTGGTTTAAAAACTTAAGGTGAATAAAGCCCCTTGGAAATGTATTCTCATCCTCTTACTGAAATTCCAAGCTTGGGTCTTAGACACTCAGCTCACTGGTCAGTTAAGCATCACAGAGGCTCCAGGGAGGCTGCTACAGTGAGTGTCTCTTTCCCAGAACTTGCCTTCAGTGTGCCCTTAAAAGTCATGTCAGATCTTTACAAAAGACTTTAACTAATAGGTTAAAGCATATATGTATATATGTATATGCTTGGTAGATAGATAGATAGATAGATACATAGATAGATAGATACATAGATAGATAGATACATAGATAGATACAAAGAGAGATAGATAGATAGATACATACATACATACATACATACATACATACATACATACATAGATGATAGATAGATAGATACATAGACAGATAGATGATAGATAGATAGATGATAGATAGATAGATACATAGACAGATAGATGATAGATAGATAGATACATAGATAGATGATAGATAGATAGATACATAGATACATAGATACATACATACATACATACATAGATACATAGATACATAGATACATAGATACATAGATACATAGATGATAGATAGATAGATAGATCACTATGTGTAGGGGGTTTCGTGGTTTGTATGTAAAATGTATCCCACAGGCTCATATACTAGAGACTTTGGGTCTCAGCTGTTCAGAGAAGACATAAAATGTATAAGAGGTCAGACCTACCTGGAACAGGCCAGTCACTGAGGAACAGGCCAAAGGGATTATAGCCTAGCCTTAGTTCTTGATGGAGTTTATTATTGTTATTTCTTCCTGGTCCATAGAGATGTGGCCATGTCACTTCATACTCATAGAACCCCCTGCCTCTGTGCTGTCCCCACAGTAACAAACTGTGTGTCTTTAAAATGTGAGGCAAGACAAGTCCTTCCTTTAAGATGTTTCTCAACAGGCAATTGGTCAGATTAACAAGAAAAGCAATTGGTACACAGGATATTATTCTAAAAACTAACAGTAAGAATTAAATAGTTTTATGTACAGTCTCTAGGGGCTACCTATGAGTATTTTGCCTCATGATCCCTATTAACTTCTTGAAAAATCTGAGGTGAAAATACAGATTTCTTCATTCACTTTGTCCATAAAACTCCATATTATCTCTAACTTCTGCCCCATTAGAGAGATGAGAAGCCTGGCATTTGACACCTAAGATATAGCAAAAGGCACCATGAAAACAAGGTTCCAGAGAGGCCCCCGCTGACTTCTCCATCTGGTGGGCTCTTAGGTCAGATGCCCTGATAGGTTCTGTAGCAGCCGAGCCCAGGTAGACAATCACCTCAACCACAACTTCTGTTCTTGGAAGAAATGAAATAACAATAGCTTAGGACTCTGGTCTAGGATAATGTCCATCTGTTCCAGTCCCTCCCTATCATTGAATGCTATCAAGTGATGAGTAAACGTAAGTTCCCGAAGTGTCTATTTTAATGCATTTGTTTGAAGAAATGTGGCCGTTAGGGAACAATTCTTCCATTAGCAATAAAGCTAGGGTTGAGCCCATCAGATCCAGCCACAAACCTGTGTTCAAATTATACACATGACCAAGTCCATTCCATTCTATGGGATAAAATTTGAGACCCAAAGCCCATTAAAAAGAGAGAGAGAGAGACAACCTTGACAAATAGCAGACATTTGTTTTGGGTTGTGGCAGGATGAGAGATCATACCCTGATTGTTAAAGAATGAGATTATTTCTCCCAAAGGACTCATCTCCTGTGACTCTGTGCAGCTAGCATCAGCCCTGACCTGTGCAGAGATGAAGGAGAAACTCCCATCATTTCTTGGCAGAGGAAGGAAACGGCCTCTTAACTTAGTAAACACATTATGGTTAATTAGACTGACCTTACCTAGAAAATTATCCCTGTCTTCAGGAAGAACTCTACTATTTGTGTTAACCAAAAGTCCAAACTACAATACCCCAAACCACCTGCTTCTTCTCTAGTCTCCTCCTACTCCCTCCCCCCTTACTTTCTGTGTCTCACCAGCCTCCTCATTTGTCCTTGAAGAGGCTGGGCACATGCCTGCCACAGGGCCTTTGCACCCTGCACCCTGCCCCATCGCATGTCCTTCCTGTATCATTTACCCACACATGAAGTTCCCAGCACTTCCCCAAATAGTGTGAATGACTGGGAACCAGATCGTCAATACCCAAAGCTTTGGGGGGAGATGTTTCATACTCAAACCAAAATGATCAGTCTATTTCCTCTTTTTCCCTTTTGCTCTAGAGCAATGGTTCTCAACCTATGGATCGTGACCCCTCTGAGGGCCAAAGACGGTCAGAAAACACAGATATTTACATTATGACTCAAAACAGTATCAAAATTACAGATATGAAGTAGCAACAAAAATAATTTTATGATTGGGGGTCACCATAACATTACGAACTATGTTAAAAGGTTGCAGTATTAGGAAAGTTGAGAACCACTGACCTAGAGGGAAGTTCCAGCAAGGTCACAATGCACCAGTTCTTCTGTACCACATGGTGTTCTTCTGTAATCAATGCAAATAATGTGTTTCTCTGAAATGATAAACCACTCCAGTAGCCCCTTGGATTATAAAAAAAAAAAAACTATGGGATGAGATACATACAAAATAAAAATACATATTCAATACTTGTATATTTAGAAATATGGTATTAAATGGAATTAGACTACTAATAATTTCACGTACATAAATTTTAGGTCTGGAAAACCTTGGTGCGTGTTATGGTTGTTTTAGAAAATAATCCAAGTTTGCTCAATTAGTCCAAAGACTGCTATGTTCTCTGCTCTGCATAACAAACAAGAGAAACAAGTAAGCAAGGAGTTCATTAAAAAAGCATTGTGAGACATTAGTACATTTAATAACTTTCAGGATTAGGAAAAACAAGCTCACTTTAAAGCAGAATGTAAGAAATGGTACTGCTGTCGGAATGGAACACTTATTTAAAAACACGTATCGTATATAATCAAATATGCATATATGTAGACAGTCACGTTGAATCACACTGTCAATCACAGACACCTCTTTAATGCAGGGTTAGTGCTTGAGATCCTCTGCGACAGGAGAGTAGGAACTTAGAAAAATAGAAAAATCATTACCACATGAAACTTTTTCAGAGAAAATGACTGTCTCTTTCATCCTAATGCCATTTAAATGGTTGAAATGAGTAGGCTTTCTTGACAGTTATGTAACAGAAACAAGCCAGTCCTTACCCCTCTCTTATAATAAGTTTTTTTTTCCATGGGTATTGTAATGTGTTTAATTAACCCAATAATATCTAATAATCAAAGGCCATGTATACCATATATGTTTAATGTAAACAATATCCAATATTCATACACTGTAATCTCACTTGGAGATTTTATCTACCAAACACAATCTTTAAAATACAAAAAGAAATTACTAAGTAATAGAAACATCAAATAAACCCAAAAATCCATATAGTAGAATTCATTTACTGGGCTCATTTGTTCTGGTTTTAGACACAATCCCTGCTGTAATCCCAAATTGCTATTTCTTTTGCCCATTCTGGCTCATCATCAAGTGTTTCTGACCCTCTTTTTTTTTTTTGTTTTTTTTTGTTTTTGTTTTTGTTTTTCGAGACAGGGTTTCTCTGTTTAACAGCTCTGGCTGTCCTGGACTCGCTTTGTAGACCAGGCTGGCCTCGAACTCACAGAGATCCGCCTGCCTCTGCCTCCCAAGTGCTGGGATTAAAGGCGTGCGCCACCACCGCCCGGCTTCTGACCCTCTTTTTTCAGGGCGCACATAGGATTACTTTTCGTCCATGGTTGGAGTGAAAGGGACTCGTAACTTGCTCTTTGTAGTAGTTTGAATACGAACGACCCCCATAGGCTCCAGAGATGTGGTATGTCGCCAGAGAGTGGCACTATTCAAAAGGACCATGAGGTGTGACCTTGTTGGAGGAAGTGTGTCACTTGAGTGGCCTTTGAGGTAGCTCTCAGCTTCTGCCCCAGCACCTGCCAGCACACTGCCATGCTCCACACCATGATGGTAATGGACTGGACCTATGAAACTGTAAGCAACCCAATTAAATGGTTCCTTGTATAAGTTGCTGTAGCCATGGTGTCTCTTCACAGCAGTAGAACAGTGTCTGAAACACTCTGGCTGGGAAAGTAGTGGAAATTGGAAAGGGAAGGCATCTCCTCCCTTTTATTCACAATGAAACTGTGCCTTGAGCTAAGAAATTAGACCAAGATTATAAGGCTAATGGAGTGAGGATGATGAGGTCAAAGGTCAAGCTATTCTGCTTCCCAATGCCGGTATCCTAAGTGGTGATAATTAAGAAAACAAAGTCTGCTAACTGGAAAGAAATGGTCTGCCTTGAGAAATTCTTGCTAGTAATATATTAAAGAATTATTCTATGTAAAAACAGTTGACTGCTACTTTTGACCCCATCAACAAGGAGACAATGAACTCATGCTACAAGTCAATGACAACTCAAAGATCAAGTCTGGTTTCTCTGGTCAGAAATATAGTGAGGTCACCCTCATGACTAAATGATTTGGAATAGCATGTTAAAGGGCTTTATAGGCATATTCACTGAATCAGATTTCACAATGTTTTTTTTATCTCCATTTTCAATAGAATTAGGAAATGATAAGAAATCCAGGCACCAAAAAACATATAGTTATTAAAATAACTAAAGAAACACTTCCAGCTTTCATGAATGAAGCTATTCAGATCATACTGGGTCTTGGGGGAAGATGCAGTCAAAATTTATCTTTTCCTCTCTGATATTTAATCTGTGGCTTCTGGTCAAGCAAATCCAGGCAGTTTTAACATGGAAAATGAATAGATAGGCTTTAACTAGTGGTTGTCACAGAATTTTTTCCCCAAACTAGCAGTTTGGCTTTATCTGGGAACTCATTAAACATGTAAAAGTTCAAATTCCACTTAGAGCAACTGAATCAGGAACTCTCTGGAATATTTTAGAGTTCGTGAACAATGAATGAGTTAAGATACACAGGGAGCTTGTAAAGTATAACAAAGTGAAGGAGCCTGAGGCCCTGGAATTCCATGGAAAATCTCAGTGGGAAAATCTTGACAAGCTGTCTTGGAACAGCATAGATCATAAGACTATAGATAGAGACCACATCTGTCAGTCAGAGGATATAGGAAACCATTCTGTATGAGAAGTGGAGGTAGTTTTGTGATTTTTATGTTTAAAATGTAAGGACAAAGAAGAAAAGGAAAAAGAGATTACATTGGAGAGAAGCCAGAAATGTAAACAGGGGCTAAGTCTATGATTTACTGGCCAGTGTGAGCTGCGCTATGGGTGGGAGGGTCAGTGAGGTGCCCCATGGGTGGGAGGGTCAGTGTTTAGAGAATGGTAGAGCTGGTACTTTATTTGCAGGTATTTACTTGTTTGTTTGATGAAACTCCGTTCATCGTTCCAAAAAAGAAAGAGACAAGTGTTAGGGAAAGGAATGGAAGGATGGAAGAAAAGAAGAGGGAAGGAGAGAGGAAGTAAGGGAGGGAAGAAGCAAGAAAAAGGAAAAAAAAGTCTTTATATCTACTGAACTTACAAATGCTTGATGTGCGTGGTGTGTGGAGACTGAGGACGGGGCTGAATACCACACTCAGTAGGTTGACTTTTTAAGACAGAATATGAAAGAACTTAACGGCTAATGTGAGATTTGGACACAACAAATATTTGCATGCATTTTCATAAAGGCTTTGCCTCTCTGTGTTTTCTGTAGGTTTAAGGCCAACCTTATCTAGATTTTTAAAGATAAAGACACCCAAATACTGAGCTCCATGAAAGGCCGAGACAGTACATGCCAGGGGAAGTCTGACCCAGTTGTGTCATCACCCAAAACTTTGTGCATCTAAGTATATAAAAGTATTGTTTGCTCATAATATTAGGGGTCAAGACTTCCAGAGAGCTAAGATAGGTAGATCATTCCATTTCCCCATGGTATCAACGAGGGGGTTTGGAGTGATGGACTGGAGGTTCTATTTGAAGATGGCTTCCTCACTCAAACATGTGTAGAGCTTCATCGGGGCTCTTTGGACTCTCTGTCTTTCCACTTGATATTTCAACCTTTGGGTTTCTCCATGTGACTGGAGTTCTCCCACAGGGTAAATGGGTTTCCTCCACAGTGATTCGTAGCTACAAGATGGAACATGTCAAGAACCAGGAAATGAAAGCTTCTAGTCTCTCATGTAATGGGCCCAGAACAACTTCCAGAGCAACACTGTGTATACGACATTACAGTAAAGCCATTGTTTCCCTCAATGAGGAAGGCACAGAGACCCTGCCTTTGACAGGCAGCCTTCTTAATCTGCCACATGAAATACTCTGGTTGAAGTTGCATGGTTTTCACTTCTGGGAAGTACACAGGTGCTGATGTTTAGTGACTTAGGGGCAAAAGCAAAAGGCAGCAAACAGAAAAACATCAGTGCTGCCATTACTCATAAGCTGACAGGTACCAATCAGGGATCCACTTTAAGGGCTTATTTTAAATCTCAGATTGAGATTTTGGAGTGTGGTCTTTAATATTACATTTTCAATCTAGGTAATGAAAGATTAACTAAGTTAAATCTTGGATTTGCTTCCTACGACAATGAGCAATCAAATAAGTTGAGGGTCCCACATGAAATGTGTTTACCAGTGTGTTAGTTACTTTTCTGTTGCTGTAAGAAAATGCCATGACCAAACAACTTAAGGAAGAGAGTTTTTGTTCTACCTTACTGATCTAGAAGGATGACAGTCCACGACGGTTAAGTGGGCAGCATAACAAGTGGTGGGCATGGAACAAGAAGCTGAGAACTCACATCGTGAACAGTGAGCACAAAGAAAGGAGAGCCAGCTGGTAATGGCACGAGACATTTAGTCTCAAAGCCCTCACCCAGAGGCACACTTTCTGCAGCAAGACTGCACCTCTCAGACCTTCCTAAACAGTTCCGCCTACTGAGGACTAAGAACGAAGTGCCCAAGACTATGTTGGACAGTTCTCATTCAAACTACCAGAACGAGGATGTCAAAAATGATGCCCAAAGTGCTTACCACAAATATTTAGTTACAGAAGGTACACCATGAATGTGTTGTTAAGAGCTTCACACGTGACCTTTCTCTCCATAGCTAAAAAGTAGCCTATCCTGTAGTCGTCTGCGTAATGTTAAATATTTCACATATTTTCCAGATTAAACAGGTGTTTTTTATTCTACTTTAAATTTTAAAAGTTCAGCTCCATTTTTTAAAAAAACTATGGCATACATTTTGAAGATGGTAATAACCAATTACATAGTGGACAGTTATCTGAAATAGGTCTTTGACCTTTCATCCTATTAGACAACAGGGCAGTTTCTGAAATATTTAACAATAGAAACATATCACTCTCAATACATCTGTCAGTCACTATGTTTTAAATATTGTCATCAACTTGATTTTTTTAAATCCAGGAGTATGGGTCTTCATACTGCTAGATAACATTTCTGCCAGGTCATTCCAAGTAAATTGGCTTCACCAGGGAGATCATCACCCTTCTTAGCTGGAGGATTACTACTGATGGCAAACATTTTCATTTCCGAGCTCATCAATAGAAATTACTTGGGATTTTGCATCAAATCAGCGTAGCAAAAGTTAAGTGTCCTTTTCATTTCATTTGTCACCAAGAGCCACTTTGAGCCATTGATCTATCAGTAAATAGTCATGCAGCCCTTTTCCAAGAGAGATAGCCAATCTGGATCTTCATGAAACCTTTGTTCCTCTACTCTGTGAAGGAGTTCTTCACATTCATGTTTCTGCAGTAGTTTAGTTTCATTTCAGGAGCAAATGGCTGGCTACTCAATTAACATTGAAAACATCTGGGAGGAAAGCTCTGCTCTCATCAAGCAT
Source organism: Lophiomys imhausi (assembly GCA_907164525.1). Lineage (NCBI taxonomy): Eukaryota > Metazoa > Chordata > Mammalia > Rodentia > Muridae > Lophiomys > Lophiomys imhausi. The sequence continues at coordinate 1,970,580 of CAJQZJ010004748.1, read as the reverse complement.
TTGCCTCGGGTCCTGAACCACATGCGGGCAGAGGGCAAATTTTGACGCTAGTCCTATTTTGTAGCTCTGTTCATTGCCCTTCTCTTGAAATAGAGTTAATTGACCTTTCCTGCTGTGCAAACTCGACACAAAAACTTGAGTGTTTTCTTTTGCCTTCCTCAGGCCGGATAATGGCTTTATCTTGCTTTTTCTGTTTTGCTAGGAGCTGGTTCAATCTGAAAGTTAATTAAAGTGGTGGGGGTCTGCCCATAGTGATTTATTTGAGAAACTGTAAAGAATGTGTAAGTCAGAGCTCATGAACAAAACTGAGTTACTAGTTTCAACTTCTAAATGCTTTGTAAATGAACAGTGACACAAAAGATAAATCTCTCTGGGGATAGAAATTTCCTTGTGAAAGTTTAATGTTAGGTCAAGTGTCCCAGCGATCAGCTGTTTACTTTCCTATGTAAGCGTTATACAAATTTTATTTAGCTGTCAAAAAATATTAACTACTGTGTATATTATGGCCAACTGCTCACAACCTACAAACATTTCTCTTAGAGGAGGACAGTGTGGATACTATTATTACATTTTGCAATTTTTTTCTTCCAAACTATTAAGGCACATTTAATGAACCTTTTACAGCTGATCAAACATAGTATTATCCAAAATGTGCTGCACTTTGATCCTTGCTATACAGTAGGACCCCTGGGAAACTCTGTAGATTATAAAATTAATATAGCCTGGAAATATAGAAGGATCCTTTAGCTTATCCAAGAATGCTCGAAAGTAATAAAGTATATGTTTTTTGTGCTTTGTTAAATTCTGTTTTTTTTGTTTTGTTTTGTTTTTCTGTTCTTGACTATAGGAATTTGCTTGAGTTTTGGTCATCAGCTGTGCTGTGTAATTTTATTTATGTATAAGATAGTGATGGTTTTCTTTTGAAAATTGACTAGGCTAGAAGTAATCAGAAATTACGTCTGTTCTTTTCTTGCAATTCTTCTACAGATGTTAGGTTAATGAGGTTATGTAGTTCTATTCATTTTTGAAGACGGTTGTAATATAACAAAATACCACAGGCTAGATGGCTCTAACACTGGAAATTAATTCCATATTTCTTGAGTCTTAAGGTCAAGTTCAAGATACTGGTGGTTTGGTCTCTTTTGAGACCTTTCTATTTGGCTTATGGATAGTTGTCTTCTTGGCGTGTCCTTAGAAGGTCACTCCTTACTCTCTGTGTTGTCTGTGTCCTATGACCTAAGGTCCTTTTCTCGTAAGCACACCACTCACATCAGACTGTGTGCAACTCACATGACCTCATTTTGCCTTAATTATCCCTGTACATATCCTGTCTCCAAATATGGCCACATTCTGAGGGTTAGAGATTCAGTATGTGAATTTGGCAGAGTGAGAGACACAATTCAGCTTGTACCAGAAGCATTGTGGAAAATATTCTAGACTCAAAGCATTTGGCAAACATCCAGATTAAACATTCTGAAGGAAAAGTCGCTCGGAGATGTGAGGATAGGAGGAAGAAAATGCAAATCTTGAAATACAGTTCAGCATTGTCTATGGGTTTGTTTTTATTCTTGTTGACTTGAATCAGGGAGCAGTGGGGTTGCCATATGACACAGGGTAGAAGGTAGATTTGAACTTCAGATTAATGATGAATCATCTTAATATAAATATATCTCAAATTGTGTAAGCATTTATTGCTGATCTGAAGTACAATTTTCACTGGTCATTCCTGGATTTGGCGTCTCTGATGCTCTTACCCATACCACTCAGTTTGTGCTCACCTATGGTGTCTTCTGTTATTTCATCAAGGAAACAGCACCAACTCAAGTCACTGCTAAAAGAAGCCAGGGGGCGTACTGGAAGATGGAGATTCTTTTCTTCAAAATGATCTTATGTTTCATATGTCAACTCATCAAATATGCTTGTGACAACTAAATTTCAAATGTTCTCCTAAGGACAGGGTATATGTTGGTGATCAAAACTAAGGCTAATCTTTTATTTCATGGTCTTGTCAATCAGATTTTCATTGCTATGACAGATTACCTGAAGAAGACAAAGGCTCTTGATTTCACAGTCACTTAGCCATGAACAGACTGAGAGTGCATGCTGGTGCGAAGCTGTTCAGCTCAAGCAAAGGGAGACAGAATAGAGAGGCTAAGAACAAAACCTACTTCTTCCAAATAGGCCCCATTCCCTAAATTTCTATCCTCTCCCAATGACAGCAGCAGCTGAGGACCAAACCTTCTCCGCTGAGCTCCTGAGGGACATTGCAGACCCAAAGCACACTAATGATGCTTGGATTCTAGGTGGGGACACTGGCAGTTGTGACAAGTGATATGAAAGGCATCCTCTTAACTCAAAGGATACAAGTAGGGAGAAGTGGTTTCTGTTTTGTGTGTTTGTTTGGTTGTTGTTGTTGTGTGGGGGGGTTTGTTTGGGGTTTTGGTTTGTTTTTCGAGACAGGGTTTCTCTGTGTAACAGAGCCTGACTGTCCTGGACTTGCTTTGTAGACCAGGCTGGCCATGAACTCACAGAGATCCGCCTGCCTCTGCCTCCCAAGTGCTGGGATTAAAGGCGTGCGCCACCACCACTCCCACTGAGAAGTGGTTTCTTGAAGCGATCAGGGAAGATCTCACTGAAGACACGAGACTCAATCTAATGTCAAACTGTGATCTCTGCCAGTTAATGAGGGCAGAGGAAGTCTCAGGTGCAGAAGAACTTGATGTGTTAAAGATCCAAAAAGGGGGCTAGGTGTGGTGGCTCACACCTTTAATCCTAGGACATGAGAGGCAGAGGCAGGAGGATTTCTGTGAGTTCAAGGCCAATCTGGTCTACAAAGGGAAAAAGATCCAAAAAGAGGTGAGTAGTGGAGTTGGAGTTGACAGAAAAGGACAAGTGGCATTGAGGGCAGTTTGAAGGGCACCAATGGCCAAATGGTGCAGGAATGATTGGTCCCTGTGCAGGATTGGATTACCCTGTTAACTTAAAACCTGTAAGCAATCTGTAGGCAGTGTTGAAGGAAAGATAGCATGTAATGGGTGTTAGAGTTCTTTAGTGAATATGTGGGGGCTTCTGAAGGGCAGTCTCTTAAAAGGAGGAATATGAATTGTGGGAAAAACCTGGCAGAGGGCACATGGTCCTGGGCAACCAATGAGAAGCCACTCTGTATAAGAAGGAAATTCTTGGAAACTGGAAGGGACTTTTGGCTTGGCATTGCTTCTCAACACTGCTCAGCTGCTGGACACTGCCACACTTTGAAAGATGCTAGAAAGATTGTGGCCTAGTGAACAGAACCCAGATAGGACTGAGGCCTCAGAATGGACTGTAAGGAGACTGCAGAGACAGAGCCCTGCTGAGGTGCATGGCTGCAGACAGATGCAAGGCGGAAGCCTTTAGGGCATGGCTGCAAAGCCCCAGAAACCACGAGGAAAACACCCTGTTGAAGGGCATGGCCAGGGACCTGGAGTTACCTTGAGAGCAATGCCACACTTAAGGGTGTGGCCTCAGAGCTTGTGAGGTCCTTGAGACATGATAGATGGAGGTACAAAATGGACGTGCACCATCTGCAGGAGCCAAGGCCTCGCTGACTGAAAAGCAGACCTCAAGTGGAGCTGTGCAAATACTGTCAGCTTCAAGCTCATGAGAGAGCGGCTTTGGTCCTGAGGCAGTAAGAAGTGGGTGGATAGAAGCCTCAGCACATCAAACTGAGAGGTGGAGTCCGAGAGAGAGGCTCCTGCCATTGGTGAGCCCAGTAAAGCAGAGAAGAGCCGCGGGAAGCAGCATCTTCAAAGAGCAAGCTGGAGCTGGCAGATGAGGCATGACATAGAACATGCCTAGCTGGAAGGTGAGCAGAGAAGCCTGAGGCTATGACGGGCCACGGACCCACAGTCACCTATCAAGTGAGAGAGACCTGAGGTGCACACACTCTGAGAAGACCTAGAAAACAGGCAGGAGAGGAACCCCTGTCACAGGAGGACATTGTAAGGCTCAGGTGAGAAAATAGGCCCGAGCAAGACCACAAAGCCAAAGGCGAGGCCTGGACGGCAAAGGAGCTTCCCTGAGGGAGTTCAGGTGGTTTGAATGGCAACCTGAGGGGAGCCACTACTGGGTGGCCTCTCCCTGCTGGCTACTACAGCAGATCACTCAGCAGCTGAGGCAGACTGACCACGTGGGCCTACGGGCAGCACAGGCATCCAGAGAGGAGGAGGCCTCAAGCCCAGACTGAAGCAAGGCTGCCATAGCAACAAGATAGCCAGGTGACAACAGAGCAACTGCTATTGTGGGTGTTCCTGTAGACAGACAGCTGACCAGTTGAGGATTGATATCCTTATAAAGTTCATAGGGTTGGTGGGATGGTAGGTGTTAAGAATTATTAATAAATATAGTTTATAGTTTACATTTACATAGGAGACCTGTAGGAATCTGATGGTGGGTTTTCATCTGGGGGATGGAACCATCAGATTTTGCCATTTGTCAGCTTACTCTGTCTGATGGTTACCCAGACACAAGAGGCATTATCCCAGCTGAGAGACTATGTCGGACTGAAAGAAGAGGTGCTATTACAGGAGTGGAGATGCCATGCTTTTCTGATGCATTTGGTATGAGGAAGAGTTCAGAGGAAAACATCAGGGATAATCCCGAGGTCTCTAGTATGCACTGTTGAATAAGGCGCTACTTATGGAGTCAAGAAAGTCTATGAGAGAAAAGATTTGTGCTGTGCGTTAGTTTCCTTTTGCTGCTGTAATGAATTTACTACAGTCCAGTGAATTAAAATAACATGTTTATTATGTTGTAATTCTGGAGGTCAGAAGTCTGCAAGAGACCTTCCAAAGCCAAAATTGAGATGCAAGAAAGTCTTATTCCTCTGGAGACGCTAATGGGTCGACTATATACCTGAGTTTTCTGACTCATAGAGCTAACCTTCATGCTGTGGCTCATCTCCTGGCCTTCACTGCCTGGTTAAGTCTCACACTGCAGCACTCTGGCTCTTCCTCTCTCCCTTCTCACACTTGTAAGGACTGTGTGGGTACACTAAGCCCACATGATTATTTATCAGTGCTAATTCCTTCTGTGGACAACTTCTTTTTACTATCTAACATGGCATGTTCGCAGACAACAGGGATGTCTTATGCATTCAACACAAATGTCTTACGAGTTGGAGTTACGGAGTATTATTCTGTGTAGAAATATTATTCTGGAAATATCGACATGTGTGCTTGAGGGTTACTAAATTTGAGCTGTCAGTGAGTCAGCCAAGTGGGAGCTCACAATGGTGGCCATTGCAAATGTGAGAAGTGCAAAGAGAGATTTGCACTCAACTTAGAAGGTATCAACACAGACAGGCTGCAGAAAGACATGGGGTGACGCAGCATCACTAAAAGAGAGAACAGTCCTAGAAAACTACTGTATTTCAAGTGAAAGGGGAAATCCAAGAAAGAAAGCAACAGAAGGACCAGAGAAATAGGACAAAAACTCAATTTTCAGCCAGGGAAGCCCAGGGAGGAACCTTAAAGAAAGAAGGGAGGAGCGGTCCTCTGGGCTCAGTACCACCACACAGAGCATCTGAACATCTGTCAGTGGATTTGTTAATATAAAATTGGAAGTTTGAGTTCAGATTTCAGTGCAGTGGTGAGGGTAGCATTGAGGATGATGAACGTGGGGTGATGATCATGGTCACAGATGATGAAGCTCTATGTGACATTAGCAGTGTCTGTAGATGCTTTTAAAACAGTGAGGCATGCCAGTAAGATGGCTTCAGTGCACCAAAGCCCTAGCTGCCAAACCTGATAACCTGAATTTGATACACAAGACTTGCAATGTGGAAAGGGAGAATCCGAATCTCACAAATAGTTCCCTGACACACACACACACACACACACACACACACACACACACACACACACA
>CAJQZJ010004748.1:1942467-1961014 GCA_907164525.1 Lophiomys imhausi | reverse complement strand
GATAGATAGATAGATAGATAGATAGATAGATAGATAGATAGATAGATGGACAGGCAGACAGACAGATGATAGAGAGATAGATAGACAGATAGATGCACAGGCAGACAGACATGATAGATAGATAGATAGATAGATAGATAGATAGATAGATAGATAGATAGATAGATAGATAGATAGATAGATAGATAGATAGACAGACAGATAGATGGACAGGCAGACAGACATGATAGATAGATAGATAGATAGATAGATAGATAGATAGATAGATAGATAGATAGACAGACAGATAGATGGACAGGCAGACAGATGATAGAGAGATAGATAGATATATCAATAGATAGATAGATAGATAGATAGATATAGATATTACATTTAATCTCCTGTGTCAGTGACTTGGGATATGGTGATAAACCTCGAAGATTGATTTCTTGCTTTCATGATATCATCAGGAGCAAGTTGGCCACAGACACATTTTCTTCATGTTGGGCCTCAAGCTGCAAGAGCAACCCTCTCTGGCCATGGCCTTCCAATAATTCAGGAAGAAGAGAGACAGTGGAACCATGTGATTGCTCCTAAAAGTCACATCTGTCACTTTCTCAAATATTGAAAGTCACAAGCTAAGGCTAATGTCAGTAGGTTCTGTGATAGAATCCTATTGCTACATGGCTTGCCAACGCATAGCCATATAATCTTACCAGTGTGATTAACAAGCAGGAGCAATGGAGGGAATGGAAATGGGGTCAGCACCCAACAGCATCTCCCATAAGACACACACTCACGCACGCACATGTGCGTACGCACACACACACACACACACACACACACACACACACACACACACAGGCACACTCACACACCTTTACACCTGTTACAGAGCATTTCTCCAGAGAGGTGTCACACCTTCTGGTGACTGGTCTTGATCTGCACCATGTTCCTTTGACAAATACTGATGTACCATGTCACCCTTCAGTCTGTGTCACAGACAACTCATTAGAAACTGAATTCCACTGTCGAGTCAAGTTGCTGCAAGTGAGCAGAGCCCATTTTCAAGGAAGGAGACTCTGATACAATCCCTTCATGCCCCTTACTGACGCTCTGTCCTCTTCCGCATCAGGTGCTGTCGTACCACGCCACGTGCTCCAAGGCTGAAGTCGACAAGTTTAAGGTGAGGAAAGGAATGATGAAGTTGAACTTGGACTCCGTCGTCCTTCTCACTGGGAGTGTGGGCCACAGTCCTGGGCAGAGGGGCTTGCAGTCTTTGAGTTTAGAGAGATGGAAGGATTACTGATGGAGCAGTCCCTGTGTGGTTTACCGGAGTCAATGTGTCTTTCCATTTGTTAAGCATGCAGATATAGGGTGGGGGCAGGGAGGAGTCTATATAATAGGGTGAGAACTTGGAGACCTGATTGGGGCATCAATTTTACTCTTACTATCTACTTAAACATTTTAGGGCCTTGTTGTCTTATTTATCTATTATCTATGTTGTCTCATTTATCTATAAAACTGAATGAAGAGACTGGGATCATCATAGCTAGCATTCACCCATGCTTACTGTGTACCAGGTACACTACAGGGCTCTTTCCCTGGATTGGTCCATCGCAACCTCACTGCCCTGGGAAGGGCTATGCACACTATTTTCCAGATGACAAAACTGAGGAGATGCTAGGTGACCAGTATAACCAGTAACAACTATAAGTACGAAGCTCTGCCCTAGAACTGGAGTTCTTAACTGCATGCCTCCCTTCTGCTCTGGGTGACCCCATCTGGTTCCGAGGTCTGATGAATGAGTCTAAGATCCCCCTTCTCATCTTAGTCACCACTCTTTCCTTAGGTGCACTTCAGAATTCTTTTTTGTCTCCTTGAATTCCTACAAACAGTTTTTATTTTCTAACAACAGCCACAAAACAGGAGGACTAGGGTACATATAGCTCAGCGGTATAATGCTTGCCTAGCATGTTCAACCTCCAGGACTTCGGGAAAATCAAAACCATAAGAATGCTGGGAAACTGATTTTTCTCCCTATAAAAAGCTTTGGGGTCTGCATTTCTAAATTCTGTTTTAAAGTTTTGAGAGTTATCAGGGAAAGCTACTGCAAACATAAGGAATATCATATGCTCTAAAATTAATATATGACATTGTTTGCTAATCTTCTAGGAATTCCACTTGAACATAGATGCATTTTATCCTCATAGGGGAAAAATGACATAGAGACCTTTGGTTCTGATAGAGTCATATAAGAATTGAATCACATGAACCACTACAAGGAAAAAGAAAGATCCCGAGTATAGAGATAAAGTTCTGAAGAAGGGCAAGGTACATACAACAGGCATGTGATGAGTTGTTATATTAGACAGATGCTTAAGGAAAGGTCATACAGTGGTAACCCAGATCAAAAGAAGAAACAGTGCTATCAAGAGTTAATTGCTCTCCACCACACAAGGAGGGAGCAAAGCAATCTAAACCACAGTAGTCAGGGTGTATTTGTTGTAGAGCAAGCATCTTGCATAATCTTTCAATTTATTTCTATCTATGTAGCAAAATGCTTAAGATTGTGAATGTATAAACAATAGAAGTTTATTTGGCTCATGCTGTAGAGACTGAGAAACTCAAGGGCATGACTGCCATCTATTCAGCATCTAGTGTGTGTGTGTGTGTGTGTGTGTGTGTGTGTGTGTGTGTGTGTGCGTGCATGTGGTGGGCTTCCTGCTTCATTACAAAATGGCAGCGAGCATCATGTGGCAAGATGTGGCATACCAGAGAACTTCTCTACAGCCTAGCCTCCCTCTTGGTAAGCCATGAACCCATTCATTCATGAACCAAGGTGGGTCCCTCAAGACCCATCAATCTCTCAAAGTTCCACTTGCCAACACTGCTACAATGATGACAAATTTCCAACACATAGAATGTGTGGATACATTTAAATCATAGTATATGTTGACTATGATATAATCTCCATTATGGCAGGAATTTTTGCATATTTTCTTCATGGTTCTATCTCTACTGCCTTTCATAGTCTTGGGACTTAGTGACACTCAGTAAACACTTGAATGAATGAATGCAACGAGTATCAGGAATCTAGATCTTAAAGCAGTTAGCCATCAAGGAAATATTAAAACTATAATATGAAATTATTTTAGACATCTACTTAAATTGAATTTTATTTAATGTATATAAATGATATATTTTTCCATAAAATATTTAAAGTTTATTTACCTTAATAAACTTTAGTATGCATGTGTCTATATAATACCAGATATTATATGATAAATATGTTAAAATTTTATTTTTATCCATAAATTTGGAAAGTTAAACAATAAGACAAAGGTCTTGTTACTAGGAACCTTATTTATGATAACACCCAGCTCCTGCTTAAAGGATAATAGGACATTCTATTATTTCATTTTTGCTGCTATTATGATTATTCTTGTTGCCAAAGCAAGGACCAGAAAGAAGACAGCAACGTACATCATAAACTGAATGGGACTGTGGATGCCACTCACTGCAACCCCCAGAAATAATGCAAGATGCACTCTGTCTAGAGCTATCTGCTTTGTGAAGACCCCTGACCTCCATTCAGGCTTCATTCTTTGCTTCAGAGTAAACAGAACTCCATTGTCTTAGAACACACTGTGCCTTTCTATTATTAGTTCCCAAACATACTGAAAATATGAAGTATTTAAATTTAAGAACAAAGGGTTATTTCATTCTAAAAACATCAAGATTATTAACTGAACTGACTTATTCCAGATTTTATCTCAAAAGATATTAGCTGGTATCCTATTATAATGTAATTGAGATATAGTAGATAATTTTAACCAAATGGCTTTTTTCTTGATATATAAAGTAAATAAAACATTATCCTAATTGATAGCTAGTGTCTATTGTAACTGGGGCAATAACATTAAAATATAGTATGCTTAGAATAATCCTGCATATAGTCATGGGACAACACTTACAGAAACTCCAGACTCAGTTGTATACAACTAACTAAATAACCGAATAAACAGTTTATTTTCACTGGTATACAGAGACAAGACACATCTACACACAAATGTATTATAACTTGTATTATCTTTGGCACTTTTGAAAGCATGCATTGGTTTTTTTTTTTTAACAGAGTAGAGATTTAAATCCAGAATCAGTGTTATCCACGATTTCCTAAGTTAAAGGATAGGTAAGTCCTAATATTCATTTTACATACCTAGAATCAGTGGTCAGTGATTCAGAGTTGACTCCAGAGTTTGGAAGAAAGTATTTAATTATCTGGTGGTGGAAAACAAATGCACCCAGGCATAACATGACAAATCTCAATAGAATCCCAACATGCACCACATCTGGGATGCAGAAATGTCCCAGAGACCAGCAAGATGTGGTTGTTTACATGAGTTTGAGAGCCTTTCTAAATCAAGAGTGTGTTCTTACGGAAGTGGAGTCCACATGCCTCCCTGTCTGCATTTGAGTTCAAGTTCAGCATGAGAGCTATCTCTTGGATCCGTCTCATCCCTCAGACACCCATGGATCCATGTTCTTAGCTGAGAATGTGAGTGGATGGAAAAAGGCTTGATCTTTACGATGGCTTCAGCACATTACATGCTTCAAATAGCTCAGGGTCCAGAGTATCAGCTGCACACACTGGGGACCAGTTGCGAGAAGCTTCACTTCAGACTAGAGGAGGGACACTTTCCTGCCAATATGACCATCAAGGGCTGGGAAGGTCAATGCAGGTGGAGAGAGAAGGCATACTCTGAGGACCCCAGTAAGAAGTGAGGGCACCAACAACACTGAAGAGTGAGAGTGAGTTCTGCACCCTCCGTTATTCTTAGTTTGCAGCCATTTGTACACATAGGGGGTGTGGCTTAAAGGGGGCTGTCTTCATGAAAGATAAACCTGTAGTAAATCGTTAGTAATCGTTGATTTTAGGCCGATACTGTACCCTTCCTCGTGCTTGCTGGTTCTGTTTCACACTGCTTCATCTGGTGGATGTTTCCCCCTGTTTTAGACTGCCACAAAGGAACTATTTGTGATTTCTCTTATTCTGTTTCCTCCTATTTGTCTTGTTGAGAAGAATTTGGAGAGATGTGTAGTGGCAGGTGGGAAAACAGGATTAGAGTTTGTCTCGGTTTTGTTTCTGTTGCTGTGATGCAACACCCCGAGTTTATTCTAGCTCGCGGTTCCGGGCTACAGCTGTCACTTCAGGAAGGTCACGGTGGCAGCAAGTCACAGCCACAGTCAGGAGCAGAGAGAGAATGGGCGCATGAGAGCTTTCATCACCTCCCTCCCTCCACTTACATAGTGGCGACACCCACAGTAGCTGGGTCTTCCCACCTCCCAACGCGTTCTCAAGATAATCCTCCGCAAGTACAACCTACAGGCTGATCTAATGCAGACCCTCACTGAGACTCTCCTCTCAGATCATTCTAGGTTGTTCCTGGCTACCAACTAAAACTGACCATCACTGAGTTTGAAAGCAAGTGTCCCAAGCCTGTCCAACAAGTGGATTCTGCTTCTTTAAGAATGGGAGAATGGGGGCTTATTTTTCCTGGTTCTGATATCATTCATACCTTGGGAAGTAATCTTGTCTGAAGGGCCACTCACACATACAAAGATCCCAAACTTCTGGATACTAATAAATTAACTGCTTTTGGAAGTCTGATTCAGATTATAATGTCAGTAAATCACACTTTATGGACTGATTGCCCTGTGCATTAATGAGCATGCCAAGATTCAAAGAATGTTTTCTTTCCTCATTAACATTTACTGCTCCATGAACCTGAAATAAGAAAGTGACATAGAGAACATTTGTGCAGGTTTAAGTGCCTGTTTACATCTCTTCCAGCACTGTGCTAACAGGAATAGCATATAAAGACCATATTGACAATTAGATCTCTTCGAAGATGGGTACTTTAAAGGCTTTTAATAACCTAAAGATGCCAGCTGTGATAACATGAGAAATTGAGTTTAGCACACCAATTATATGCTCCTGTGGTTTTATACACTTTTCTTGGATCCCATTGGAATGGACAGACCTAATGGTTATCACCACCTACTGCCAGTTTTCCCATTAGCATCAACCTGTGGACACTCTCATGCTATATTGCCTCCTTCAATCACCCCCTTCTTCTAGTTCACAACTGCATGGTTTACAGCTGCAGTCAAAGAGGATGCTCATTTACTGCCCCGTAGCTGCCTCAGTAATTAAAGGCCAGTAACTCAAGTTGGCTGTTTGAGCTTGGACCACGTCTTCCATGTATCGAGTTTTCAGTGTTGATGCCCAGGCCACAAATGAATATCGAGGCAAAGTAAATAAAACACAAATACTAAGAATAGAAACTTCTTATGGAATTTGCATATGGAAACAAGATCAGAGTAAAGGATGAGATAGTTTAGATTTAAGAGGTCGCTTCAATTCTTGGGCTAAATCTGCGTGTAGAAGAAGCTTCAGGCCTCAGGGTGACCCACCAATGCTGCTGTGCCAATCTACCCAGGTCCCTCAGGAACAATCAGGAGTGAGGAATGCCACATTGCCTTTCTGGACCAGTTCAGGCAATGCATTACACTAACTGACTCAAAAAAAAGTGTTCCTGTCCCTAGTTGTCACTACACAGGACAGCCTGTTTCAAGGCCACTTTCCCCGGCCACACAGCACAATGCAGAAAGAGTGACATCACAGTGTTCAAGCAAACCAGGCAACTTGGGGCACTCTAAGGAGGGGCAGTTGGAGGAGACCATGATGGAGAGCTGCCAGTGAGAGAGGCTGGCAGCTCACAGTGCCACCCACAGGAGCAGCAGTACCCCGCAGTTCCCCTGCCCCTGTCAGCTGCTCTCTCAGAGGCTCCTCTGCAGCCAGGGCTAGCCTGGAACCTTAGTGCCAGAGGGAGGCAGGTTGTTGTCTTCTTGCTCCCCAGTCTTATTCTCTAGAATGCTGCTTTCAGAACTAGCTCTCCAGTTCACCCCCAGCTTACTTCCAGGGTGCTGTGAGGAGGCAGCGATGTGCACAGAATTTTGGTATCGAGTTACACCTAACCCAGTCTGTTTCCCCCAGCCCTGACTCCTGCCTCTTGAATTTAAGGGATCGTTTTGACTTTCAATAGTATTTATGCCAAGTGTAGTATCCGAGTTTTTCTTTATTGTCAGAGAAAGCTATTGAACTCTCCCTGGAAAATGAATTGCAGGCGAAAGAGCAGCCTCAGCATGTCAAGGGCAGGCTGCTCACTCCGTGGCAGGCAGCTGGCAGCCTGCGTGGCTCAGGCTGAATCCATAAATATGTGGCCTGCCTCGTGCTCAAGTGTCCAGTTCCCTTTATGAATTGTGTCTTAATCAAATGCCACATCGCAGAAAGGATGGCTGCACTTTGTCACTCTTGAGCACTGCAGATACCAGGGAGGGGATGATGTGCAGGGACCAGGTCTTTAAGGCCAGCCTGGCCTTTCTCTGTGCTGAGCTCAGCGGCTATGGACTGAGGGCCCTTCCAGGACCTGCCTGACCCAAATATATCCTGTGATGACCTTGACCTCCCCTCAGATCAACACATACAGCTACTTTGTGTCACCTCTTTCCTTTGGAAAACAAACCATGGACCCCTTTTCCAAAGGACACTCACTGGAAGCATCTACTTTTGTGGGAGAAAGAGTGGGTCTGGGGTCCAGACAAGACGGATTGGTGGTTAAGAGCATGTGCTGTTTCTGAAGTTGGGTTCCCAGCACCCCTACCTAGCAATTCACAACTACTTCTAACCCCAGTTCCAGGGGGATCTGATGCCCCTGGTCTCCTCGGGCATCTCCACTCATGTGCACATACCCACACAACATATAGATACATAGCTGAATATAATTTTAGATCTGTTTTACAAAAGGTCAGGGAGGCTTCCCCCCACCTGCTCTTGGTAGTTCAGTTCACTTCATCCCTTCTGGTCCAGGGACTTGGGCTGGATGACAGTTGCTTTTGAGTATTAGGAAGCAGAGCAGTGATGAGTTCAGATGGCACAGCAGAGGCCATAGTGTGACCGACCCACTGATAACCTTGACCCCTGAACTGGAAAGAGAATTGAAGATGCCGATGACGTAAGAACCTTCCAGAACACTAGTGTATCTGGGACTACACCACTCTATATTCATTCTGGCTTCCTTCTAATAGAGGCTGTCTATAATTTTGATTTTGAGCTGGGACAGGTGACCCCCTTAGCACGGGATAGGTGTTTGATTCAGCAGTCTTGATGGTTTATTCTTCCCTCATTAACCATTTAGTATACAAATGAGCTACAACAATTTGGCTCTTTGCTTCTCTGGCCTGCACTCTGCAGCTGTGAGCCCTGGATATAACTGTACAGCTGCTCGTGACTCGTCCCCCTCTACATTTCCACATGTTGTCCCACTCATTCTGCCTCTGCGTGCTCCTCCCATCCCAATCCAGCTCACGGCTGTCACCGGATGGTCAGTACTCTCTAGTGGGCTCCAGGCTCCTGCTCACAAAGCTCAACATCGTCTCTGAGTCTTTAGACTCTGCCTGTCACTTCCGGTTCTTTAACTGGACATGAAAAGGACTCCAAACTGAAACCTCCAGCTCACCGTTCCAGCTTGCTCTAACCTGCCCCCGTGTACCATTCCTCACTAACTCTGTGTGTGTCCACTTCCCACTCTCTCCTTTTCCTATCTTTGAGCCCATCCACTTCTCTGTTTCTGCATATCTACAACTCTACCAATCCATTTGCCCTCGCTCAACTGCCTCTTTCCCAGCCAACCCACTGTCCTTCAGGAAGAAGTGATGTTGCTTACAATTCTCTTCAGTTTGTACTGCAGCATAAATCTTAGTACACCGTCTAATCAGATGGCTAGAGAATGAGCATTTCAGGGGAGGATCTTTGTCTTGATCGTTTTTATATCCCTGAAATCATCTGTAGCCATGCTTGGCATCTGGGTGCTGAAGAAATGTCTACCTTGTGACCAAGTTCACTGAACTCTACCATTTTGGGTGGAGGGAATTACGGGGCAAAGGCAGAAATTTGAATCATGGATTTATGACAAGATCAATAATTGAAAGTTTTGTATCAATCTTGGCTCTTAGTTGCTTTAAAATTCATGTGCTGCTTATCAATTATCAATTTCGTAGTTTCCTTACGCAGTCTAAGCTCCATGAAAATAAAGGGACTCATGTTCTCTGGGCTGAGCTCTGGCCCAATTCTGTTGAAGTGTTTTGTAAGGACAGTATCTCTCTGCCATAAGGCAGGGAATTTTCACAGTGTTGGCAGTTTCTTTTCTATTAAATAAAATTCTACATGCATGCATTTAGTTAAATGTGTTAATTTTTTTACATTTATTTACCGTGTCTGTGTGTGTGTGTGTGTGTGTGTGTGTGTGTGATTTGTCTGTCTGCCTGCCTTAGTGCATGTCACAGTGTGCATATGGAGGTCAAGAGACACTTTTCAATAAATAAACATAAAAAAAATCAAGAGACGTTTTTGAGAGTTTTGTTTTCTCTTGCTATGTAGATCCCAGGAACTAAACTCAGGCCATCAGGCTTAGAGGCAAATACCCTTTGCCTGCTGAGCCACCTCACTGTCCCAAACCAAACATTTTAAAAACATTATTTTCCTGCTTCACAAAATGTCTTTCTGATACTTTCTGATAGCACTCGGTATTATGTGCTGTCTCCCCTATGTAACTGTGAAATCGTGACTGGTTTGCCAGTTCGTTGTGTTTATGTTCCAGTTGAAAATGGATCCCTTCAAAATCTTTAAAATGCTTGTAAATCCCGATGCTACAGTTTCTGAGGCAGCGCATGGCCTGCAAAATGAGTGGAGATCGTCCCCTCTGAGGGTTGTCTGCAGTCACATGATTACAGCTGTCCCTTGACCCCATCTATGTTAGAACATGTATGTCACAGGACAAGAGTGAGCACAAATATGAACAGATACAGACAAAATAACTACCAGTTCATGTAAATTTTCTGGGCTTTGGGTACCCTCATCTGTACAGCAAAGCCATTTCCAGCTATAAAATGATGCAGTTTTATGAGCCTATAAAGTTTATCTGTAGAAGTGAAAGGGAAATAAAACACAAAGGAAAATAAATGTTGACAAGACATCTTGAGGTCTTTATGATGCCAAATGCTCAAAGGTTTGAACTGAAGATCAGCTTCAGAATTAAGAGTATTTGTGGAAGACCTGGCTCAGGTTGATTTAATTACATTTTACAATTAATTTTCAACGGTTCTCATGGTTATGTTCTATTTGAGGAGTAATAAAAATGTAATGATACTCATGAGGAAGAATGGGGTAATCTTTGGTAAACAAGTTTTAAACATATCAGTATAGAATCTATACCCTAGCTCTGCCCATAAATAAGTATTTAAAAAGCAATTGTATGTAAAACTAAGAAATGGTGATAGATAGATAGATAGATAGATAGATAGATAGATAGATAGATAGATAGATAGTCTTTGCTCATGACCCTCAATTTCTTGGGTAAGGCAGGTCCACATATTTTCATTACATATGTGAAGCAACTGGAAATTAACCATCAAGAAAGGCAGGAATAGTTTCCACTCTTATAATCCCAGAACTCAGAAGGCACAGCCAGGGAGAGCTAAGAGCTTTGGGGCAGCCTGAGCTACATAGTGAGACCCTGTCTGTAAAAGAAAAAACAAAAAACAAATAATAAGATTTAGAAAGAAAAATGTGCCTGACTTTGATCACTTCCTCCAACCCCAGCTTCATTTTTATTCTAGAACAGTACTTACTCTTTAAGCAGGAAAATGGAAGCAAACTCATGGAATTTTCCCTGAGACAATTTATTTTGATTCAGCTTTTATTCTTGGAAACTTAGTGGCATTTTTAACAGTCTTGGAGGTAAGCAAGCAAAGGCGAAGATGTCTAAGAAGGAATTTTTGGCAGAACTTAAGATACTATTTTTTATAAAAAACTATTTGTTAAAAATTTCTCTCTGGGTTAATGTTTGCACCATCCACATGGCCTCTTGCCCTGAAATTTCAGACTGTTTAGAAACCTAAGGAAATTGGAGGAAGGAAACATTGTGGAAAGCTTGCATCATATGTAGAACTGGGAGGGGGAGATCCATTATTCTGACATCTCGCCTATCTTCTTTAGTCCAATTGCCTATCTTGCACTGTAGAAATCTCTCAACATCTAGAGATCTCAAAGAGGAAAGAACGGTTCCACTTTATTATCCTGCACTCTCTGGGCTGCCAAAGACCATATGAGAAAGATAACAGGGGTAGAAGATTGCAAACATCAGTTTAATGATAAAGCACTTGTCAGGAGATAAAGTCTTATGCTTAGGGCACGAGAATTTATGACCAGATAGAAACTATGGGAAGGAAGATGTGGAGTGGAGGGTATATAATTTTTTTATATTAGTGATATCATAGACAATATGCCGCTTATCTGAAATGTGATTATTAGAATGTAAATTCTTAAAACACACACACAGAGTTCTTTTTCTGGTTTAACTGTTATACCCCCCCATCATGTGTGTGTGTGTGTGTGTGTGTGTGTGTGTGTGTGTGTGTGTGTATGTGTGTGTGTGTGTGTTGTGTGTGTGTGGTGTGTGTGTGTGTGTGTGTGTGTGTGTGTGTGTGTGTGTATGTACGTATATGTGTTCTTGATCAACTTAAAGTTATAGTGCTATGATTCAGCATTTCAGCTCTGGCCTGAGAGAAGGACTTCCCAGTAGTTTGTTGTCTCCAAGGAGATAAGCAAATGGCTATCCTGTGAGAACAGGATCTGAGATGAACCACTTTGACCACTGGGTGCCATCCTTGCTCCATGTAAAAATTTCCTGAGCCACATTTTTAGGGAAATGGTTAAAACCTTAAAGATGGTGATTTAAAAGAAAATTTGAGATATAATAACATTGGCGTATGTGTCCATGACCTGGAATATGTTAGTGACACCAACTCTGATTCATTCACCCAGGCGAGAGCTGGATGGCTGGGGAGCTCTCCTCTTGGGTTTAGCCTCATGAACAAAGCCGGGGCAAGGTCTGCATACTTGATGTACCACAGCAAAGCATCCTGTGAAGAGACGGAGGCCATGCAGAGGGGCAGGAACTGACAAGGTGGTGGCTTGTAAACATCAGGAGGTCAGAGGGTCAGGTGCCTCATGAATTATCTTTATTGTCATCAACAATCATGGCATTCATGCAGCACAATGCTTGAGCTAACTGTGTGGTAGGCCCTAGCCCTTCAAGGATGTCCTTGTCAGGTCTAAGCCGGGGAACTACTAAGAACTCCTTTTCCTTCCTTCCCGGCATGCTGAGTGTTTAGTGGAAGTAACTGGGAATGAACTTTGCTTCCCTGGAAGTTATCCTCAAAGTTCACAAAGGCACCACATTAGCCAGGCCTCAGAATATCCAGAGTCAAGAACCCAACAGCCAGGTAGAACTTTGCCCTCTTTGGATTTAAGTCTTATATATTAAAAACAAACAAACAAACAAACAAGAAATTAAACTCAGCATTGTGAACAAGAATAGTCACGGAGAACATTCTAAGACTGCTTTATAACACAGACTGGTGTTTTCAGACCTTTAGGCATTTGATTGGAACTCAAAGAAGTAAGGCAATAAACAATAAAGAATTTAATTTTAAAAAGTAACACAATCTGTTAGGTCTTACTGTAACAGAAAGTGGAGACCACATTTGTAGAAGAGACTTAAGCTTTTAGCAGCTAGCCTTGTAGTTGGTCCTAGATCAGTGGTCCTCAACCTTCCTAATGCTGCGACCCTTTAATACAGTTCCTCATGCTGTGGCGACCCCCCCCAACCATAAAATTATTTTATTGCTACTTCATAACTGTAATTTTGCTACTTTTATGAATCCTGATGTAAATACTTACTATGCTGGGTATCTGATATATGACCCCTGTGAAAGGTAGCTCCACCCCCAAAGGGGTCACAACCCACAGGTTGAGAACCACTCCCCTAGAGGCTGTCAACAGAGCAGCATTTCCAGTTCCTGAAGGCTAGGCATAACTGAATGCATGCCTCTGTGGAAGAAGACAGTATGAGAATGGTTAATGAGAACTTAGTACATCAGACATTCTCAACCTGCAGGGAAACGAGTGTCCATCCCAGCTATGTGGCTCAACAGTGTCAGGTGGGTGGACTTTAAAAATGCATTTCATCTTCTTACTAGACGATGGCCCAGTGCCAATCAGAGCATCTTTCAAATATTCCTCCTCCCTGAGAGTAATGCTGCTACAGCACAGCATTTCTGCTGATTCAGGTGCCTCCATAGTCCTTGCTCTGCTGAATGGTAGCAGCACGCCTCTCTAAAGGAGCTGTTGGCAACTGAACTCAGCTTCTGTATTGGGCAAGTCGTGGAAGGACCACACTATCATTAGGAGGCCTCAGTTTCCGCTGCTAAAGTCCTCTTCTCTCCCTAGTATATGTTCAGTTCACTCACTGTGATGGGACTTTAGAAAATGAGAAAGACAATGTTCTAGGTCTGCTTCCGGTGCATTGCTTGTATTAACTCATTTAACTGTTACAAACCCTTATTACTTTTTCCCTTAATTGCAGATGACAAACCTGAGACACACAGTGAAGTGCTCAACAGTGCACCAATTAAAACGCTATGATCTGGACAGTCATGGCATGCTGATTTATAGTGTTCTCTTCTGAAATGGCGTGGAACGCTTTGTTTTAGAAGTGTCTGGCCTCAGCTTGGTTCTGTCCTTGTGGTCTGATTATGAGCCCTGATGGAATCTTGGTTTTTGCTCCTGTGATAGATGGGTTCAGGTTTTAACTGACTTGGGTGTGCGCATACAAGTGTGCGTGTGTATTCATGTGTGTGTGTGTAGGGGTGCATGTGGAGGCATGTGTGTATGTGTGCGATGCATATGGGTGCATATGCATGCGTGAGAGTATGGCTGTCTGTGTAAGTTCTCATAGTCTGCAAAGCCACCCAGCTCCACTGTGTCCCCGGGTGTACCTCCTCAGTGTCAACTTCAGAAGAAAGTTTTGTGGATAATAATAATTTTCCATCCAAAGCTTAAGTCCCAAACAATTCTTGAGCTGACTGATCCCATTCCTCCTGCTACTGGGCACATTTCCTGACGTTCATCATAATTCACCTCGGCCTTTCCAGAGACAGAGAGGGTTCTGGGAAAATCCAGCTCAGTGATGCTTCTGCAGGAGCAGATGGCCATCCTTGTCAAACAGCTCTGCAAAAACACCGAAGTGGCTTTTGAAAAAGGACACTTTGTACTCTCCCCTTCCTCTCTAACAAGAAAAACTCAGAATTCAGAAAAGAGGGAGAATGAAATGGGAGGGGCACTTTCTGTGATGATATTGCTCTGATTAAAAAAAAAAGGGGGGGGGCTGGAGAGATGGCTCAGCGGTTAAGAGCACTCACTGGCTGCTCTTCCAGAGGTCATGAGTTCAATTCCCAGCAACCACATGGTGGCTCACAACCATCCATAATGAAATCTGGTGCCCTCTTCTGGCCTGCAGATATACCTGCAGACAGAACAGTGTATACACAATAAATAAATCTTTAAAAAAAAAAAAAAAAAAGGAAGAAGGACTTATGAGTTGCCCTGCCCTTTAAACACTGCAGAAATGTTCATTTCTGCATTCTGATCTACCTGAAGATCATCCAAGCCACCAGTGATCTCCTTGAAGAGAGCTCACCATAATTCTCTAAGAAGCTGGTTCTTTGGACAAGCCAAGGGTCCATCAGTCCAGTGTTGAGAAAGTCCTTGTCTGCAGAGAGCTCTGTTTGAGCTTCTCTGTCCACATATGCTTTGCTCTTTCACCCTGTAGTGCATTCACTCAAGAGAAGGAAGTGTACAATAGAGGGAAAGATCCCAGCTGCCACATCTTTTTTAAAACATGCACATGGTACCCCTGAAGTCTTCCCAGGAAAGGCTGCAGAAAGACCATATACACCTAAAGGGAAAAACAGCCTCATAGATTTCATCCCTGCAAAACTAGCTGATGGTCTCGAAACCATCTGAGAACTCTCAGAGCTGGTCTCTATGACTCTGCACCAACCACTTGAAGAGCACCAAGACCAAAAGTGCCGGACATTACCTGGCCACATCCAGCCCATTGTGGGGTGCTCACTGCTGATAAACATCTGTCAGAGACCAGGTTTTTAAAAGTAATCTCCTATAGAAAGGGATGAGTCCCATGTTTCACTTTACAGAATCTTGGGAACACTTTCTGATTGACTCGGTTTGGTTCCCATGTCCAGTCGTGGACCAATCCACCATAAGGAGGGCTTTGTGAACAGAGTAATGTCATTTTCCAATTGGACACAGGTAGTTAAGATGGTCCATTTCCCTTAGAAAGGACAGAGAAGCATAGAGTACTGTTGCTGTCCTACAGTTTAAATATACTCGAAGCTTTCAAATGATGAACTTCAATCCCCATCAGGCCTCCCCACTGCTTCTTTGATAACCAGAGAAATTTCTGGAGATGCTTACATCACAGTGTATGGGTGACAGTTGCATTTGCTCTATCTGCTGGAGCAGGCACCCAGCAGCAGTGACTAGATACTGTAATTGAATAAACTAGTTGTGTTGTGTCCTTAAATATTCTCCCTCTATGGATTATCTGAGTGTTGGTCACCCTAATTTGGCTCTCATCCAAAAAATTTAGAGTGCTCATATATACCATATATCTTCCATGGTTGTGCCAATTAAGTTGGCCTTGAAGTCTGCATTTATGACCATGTATCATCAGCCCAGACCAGACCAGCAGTTTTCTGCGGCGCTTGATGATGATATGGACCCAGAAAAATCTCCTTTCAGCTGGATTGACCAATAACCTGAGGAGTCCTTCTGGGCAGTCATTTCTTCATGAATTAATTAGGTCTTACTGGAAGATTAGACAGATCAAACAGGCCAAGCATCCCTATATCCAGCATTTGAAACTAACAGTAAAATAGCTCAATTTCTAATCTACTTCCTGGCCTCATTAGAATTCAATTAGCAGAAGACACTCTTTCCTAGAGGCCCGTTGGCAGATTTGTGTATGAACAGTTAACCTGAGGGTAGCAAAGGCAGTTACTTGCAACCAAACAATTCTCTCTGACTGCAAAGATGAATCCCAAAGATGTTTAGATAGGACTGAACTTCTCCTCCCAGCATGATGCAAATATTTTAAGTGGACAGAGTGAGATAAACTGCATCCAGCTCTGTCTCCATCACTGACCACATCCTGCAGCTGCCATAGTCTTTGGACTTGAAGGTTAGAAGGGAAAGGTCAAGGGGGTTATGCTAGAGACAAGGAGACATAGACGTATTTACAAGTTCCCCTTGACACTGTTGGATATCGTTTCCTCAATAAACAACACTGGACTTTAAAATATATAAATGAACATTGTATAAAAGGTGTGTAGAAATACGCACATATTTCTTGAGCAGGGAGAGCTCTCACCAGGCCATGAAAAGCAGGGTACTTTAGAATAAGACAACCTTGTGTTGATTTTTTTATGTGTGCATTTTCCCCCTCTGCACTATCCCTTAACTATTGTTCTGCTGCCTGACTGCAGACTTGGGGAGATTTATTCTTTTTCTAACAGGGTGTGTTATAGTTGTCACTCAGCCTTGAAATAGTTTTCCTCTCTAGTGGAACATCAGGCCAGTGATATATTTGCGCAGCTATACCCACCTGTCACTTTTCTGCTGGCCGTAATGCGTCAGCATTCCACAGAAAGTCAGACCAGCCAATGGCAGCTCTGGAAGCTGCTGCCTTTATGAGACTCAGCAACAGGAAGAAGTATTTCATTGGCTGTCTAGCTGTCAGCTGGAGAGGAGGCTGTTCCAGATGGGCCTCAGCTGTCACTATAGAGATGAGGCGTGGGGGAGGCGCAGACATTTGGACATAAGAGCCTCTCAGTGGCAAATGCGACGCCATCATACATGTTGTGCATGCATGATGCTAGCATTCTACCCCCCATAATCAAATGTAAAAGAACGGCGTCATATCAGGGAAGCTGGTTTTAATCTGCAGGATCCAAGATGTATTTTAAAAAGTAGATTCTGGTCTCTAATCTCTTTATGTGAATGCAAGGCCTCTGTGGGAAATGAATTAAAGTCTTCCCATGGGTAGACAAGGAAGCCTTAATCTGCTGGAGGTGAGGTGCCTTCCGATGGGTTTGCTGAATGTGCAGTACATCCCCAATGTTATTTTCCCAGTCTCTGGTCTCATGAGCTACCTTGCCCTTGAAAAAGCTCTTCATTCTTTGTAACGTTGGAGTGTTATCTTTTCCTCATCTAAACTCATAAGGCAGAGCTGCCTGGGCTTGAAATGATAGGCTCTCGTGTTGCTCGCCTTACCCTACCTTCATGTGGAGAAAGAAGAGGTCCCCTCTTGCTGCCTCCTCTTGCTGTTTTCTCTTTTAGTTGTTATTATAGCACTGGGAATGAATATTGGTTAGATAGGCATGTGAATAAAGCAATCGGGGAATGCGCTGAAAAGAACATGCTGTGAAAAAGACACAGAGCATAAAATAGCAATTCTTAATCTGACAAAGCTGAAGCCACCTTCCTCTATGTCACTTCAAGACACATGGTAAAAGGAAGGGCATCCTTGCTCATTAATGAAAACTAGGTAAAGCCCATCCAGATGCCTCAATGCCAGACATATCCTGTCATTGGTCAAGGAGAGTGGCCCAGCAAACAGCAGACAGAGTGATCATGACAGCTTACTCTTTACAAACTAGTTCACCTGTCCAACTTGCTCTCTCTCTGGGGGCTTTGAGCAATCAAAGGGGCCCAAAATATTGTCTGCTCTTCCAGAGAGTTAGATTGGAAACCAACCAGAACTAACAGTAATTATAATTAGCACTGACCAGCATACTAACTTTAGATAGGATACTGTTACATGGAAATTATGTAGACTCACATTAGCCAATTAGTGTTGCTCTGTCCCTTTGATGAGTATGAATAATGATGATAGAGCAGCTTGTAACCTGTGTCTCTCCAGTCCATGACGAAGTGCCTGACATGTAGTAAGTGCTCAGTAAAATATTTGTTAGGTGATAAAGGAGTAAACTCACTTGGCTGGAAAGTGAATCAAGAAACACCCTGGAATTTGTGAATCTGCCTGCGCTTCACAGATGATGAACTGTGGGAAGACTTTTGATCTTTTACATGCCTGCATCACTCTCTGCTTTTTTTTTAATAATTTATTTTTTATTTCTTCAAGTTAAATCTCAATCACAATCCCCTCCCTACTCACCCCTCCAGTCCCACCCTTCCACCCTCCTCTCCCTCCATCCCCCATCCTCTTCCCTTCTTTTTTTTTTTTTTAGATTAAGGTATTTCATTTTCCCCCCAACAGCTCTCCCTTTCAGTCCAAAAAATGGTTCTTTTTCTTATAACTATAAATACAATACAAAACAACAGAAATAAATAGGCCACAATTATAAGAGTTATATGGCTTAGCATACATTCCCAATGTCCAGTCCATATGTATTTGGCACCTGACTTTAACATTCTACTATCTAACCATCTCCATGAGTTTAAAGTTCTATATCTAACTCAGCTTTCATACTAACTTGCCTCATAATTTAAAAAATATCT
>CAJQZJ010004748.1:1915952-1927467 GCA_907164525.1 Lophiomys imhausi | reverse complement strand
GTCTCAGTGCACCTGTTGCTGACTGCCTCAGATGCTTGGGTGCTAGGGTGAGTGACCCACCCGCCCCAGTATTTGTGGAGAACACACTGTCGCGGGCTCTGTTTGCAGGCAGTCTTGGCTCCTAATTGCTTTGCTGTGACTGGGTTAGGTCTCTGCCTCTTCGTTACAGTGCACACTGTGCCACCATGTTGGAAACTCCAGAAAAAAATAATCTCACTTACCTTTGCTCTTGTGATGTGGCTCGAGTGCAGGCTGGATATCAGGCAGACAGGCGGGGCCGCTGGTCTGTGGCTGGAGCCGTGGCCTGGATCCCATCCTGGGCTAGATCTCTAGCCAGAGCTCCTCTCCAGACCAGTGACGGAGCTGGCTGATCTCAGGGTTGTGTTCCCGGGAACTGCGTGGGCTGTTTTACCTGGTGACCGGTCTCAATGTTCGCTGTGGGAATTCAGACACCGTCTGTGTTTCACTGTAGGCTAGGGGACCTCACATTCACTCCACAGTGACTAATCTCATTCACCTACTACTCAGATGCACTGCTCTATGGTCGGCGCCATCTTGGATCTCCCCTCTCTCTGCTTTTAAAGTCAGCTAAGCACAGGGGACATGGGCTGTGATCTTGATTCTTGCAATTGTGTGGGAGGGACAAACATCATGCTTACGTCATTTTCTTGGTAAGGAGATTGAAGCCCACAGCAGTAAAGTGAGTCACTGAGGGTTACAGCATTTGCAAGTCACAGTCTAAACACAGGTCCAAATGCAGGTCTTTGCAGACACTCCCCATCTGGATGCCACCTCCATTCCTTTGAAGGTTTTGAACACAGGTATGAGTTCTAGGACCAGAGCATGCTGCATATGCCCATAATGTGGACACTAGATTCAAGGCCTGGAGAAAGCCATTGAGGAGGCATTCAGACAGGATTTTGTGAATGATGTTCAGATATTATTTTGGAATGATACAAAATGGACTGAGAGATAGAGGACAAAGGAGAGATGAGAACCCTGCTACTTTCCAGCATTCAATAGGTAACTGAGCTCAGGCTGAGTCTCACATGTTGGCCTTGTGCTGGGCTTTGCAGAGTTGAAGAACAGCTCATCCCTGGAACTAGCTGCCTTGTGCTCACCAGACATGGGCTCCAGACCCAGCCTAGTCTCACGTGTACCACGTGACCAGGGAAAACGTCATGCTCCTTTACAACTACATAGTCACCAGTGTGGGAGAAGATGAACACCCACCACCACCACCAAGAAGTTATATGAGTATTAGATGGGATAACAGCAGGGAACAATGTTGGATTCATTCTGATGTATTATAAATACTCAATAATCATTAAAGTACTTTTTATTTCATTCTCTTCTATCCTTAAATGAAGAATGTAAAGGACCTCATTGTTGAGCAGAATATAAAACAAGTTTAGGAAGTTATCTTCTCTGTTCTGAATGTGTTTTCTACACCAGTAAAACCCCAGAAAGCCTCAGACACTGGAATGGACTCAGAGCTATAATATGTGATACCATGCTTTCAATGCCTACAATTTCCAGGTTCTTACCCCACATATCCCAGGAAAACAGCACTAATGACTACTATCTTCAGGGCCTTAAGCACCGTCTAGCTAAATGGCCCACAGGCTGTCATCAATTACTGAAAAGTCTTGGGCTGTCACCTACACAGGCAGTCTTGTCATTGTGTGAGGAAGAGCTGTGCTTAAAGTCGGTATGCAGATATGGGTTTCCAGGATGGGATTTGGGTACAGGAGCTGCACTCTCCCTCCAGCAATGGCTGAAGTCAAAGAGAAGGAAGAGCAGTTGGTACTGAAGCCATGAAAACAGAAAACAAACCCCTTGGGTGAAATGGGAGGACTCCTATTTTATGCTGACATCAGGAATTTTTTTTATATTGATGGAAAGTCATTAACAGGCCCAACCATTTTTGATCATTTCCTTTGTCCCATGTGTATGTGTGTGTTCTGTGCATATATGTGTGCATGTGTGTGTCCATATGTGTGTGGTTGCACTTGCATAAGGGTGTATATGTATATATATGCACACGCATGTGACAGCTAGAGGGTTATATCAGAGACCACATTTTTTTTCCAAGCCAGTCTGCTAACAGCTTTTATAACTGCACCAGGGGACACCAGTCTGAACACCCGCTGGCTTGGGGCACAGTCTCCATGCTGTCAAGGAAAAGCGTAATCCTGACTGATGGGTTTGCTAATGGCATATTCCTTTATCATAAATTCCATAGAACATCCAGATCTTGGAATTGATAATATTTTTGAGAAAGAGCCTTTAATTATATTGTTCATCATTAAATAATAGTCGCAATAAAGACTCATCTCTGGGATTGCCAAGTCCCTTTAATTACAACGATGTATATCCAGAGCTTCTCTATGTTTAGTGTCAGTATTTTTGCCCTGGAAGGAAAATGTGTTTCTGTTTTGAGTTGTAAATTGAGCTCCTAAAGATTCATATTGCCTTAAAATGCCCAGAGATGCTTGGAGAGGGCCTCTACCTTCAGCCAGGGATCCTAGGAGAAAGGTGGAAATAAAACTGAACTGACAATGAAAGTGAGCTTCAGTGTGTGTAGGAATTAATGGTGTACTAACTATCTAACTGCCTGAAATAAAACCGGGTAGGCAGTGATTTGTATTCTGCTGAGCAGAGGTGGCAAGGGTTTTTATATGTTGCTGGGATTACGTACTGTTCTAAATGAAACCTAAACTCTAGTCTTTGGCGGGACCTGAAAAGGGAGCTCTCAGCCTCCATCTTCACCTTCTCATTCAGACATTGCTCAGGTCGTTTTCTATGGCCTCCTTTTTCTATTTGTAGCTAGCTGATACCTGTAAACAGCTTCTAAGACAGGTAAACTAGTGCCTGGAGTCCTGGCCAACAGCGAAGCGCCTGGGACATTGTTCAAGTTAGGCATAATGAAAACAACAATAATAACAGCAACTCTAATTGCCGTCATCGAATGAGCCCTTGCTGAACAGCAGCTAACTCACATGTGCTCATCCAGTCATCAGAACAGCTCTCGGAGACGGTGGCTCTGGCTGCTGTGACATGATGGGGCTTGGTGTACAGCAGACTAAAGCAGCTCATCCTAGGGAGCGTTAAAGTGGGACCCAAATCACTGTCTGCAGATGCCCTGCGCAGCACCCTGCTGCTGAGTGTGTGGACAGCCCCTTCCAGCAATCAAGAGGAAATAGCAATGAGAATGGAGCACAGGACAACAGGGGAAGGGACATGTTTATGACTCCTTATATGAACAACTTCAGTCTGCCTTAGGCTTCTATCTGTAGATATAAATATCTTTTCAGAATGCATCAGTTCACTTAGTTTAATTATAAAAAAAATTTACATAAATTTTGATCATATTCTTTCTCCTCCTTCAACTCTTCCAGAATCCTCTCTTCCTCCCTACCCACCTAACTTCACACTACATATTCTCTCTCTACCAAAAAAATATGGTCAAAACAAACAAACAAAAGGCCGATAAGAGAAAACAAAACAAAAAGTGCACGCACACATGCATGCAGGTACGCACGCACGCATGCAAAAACCAAACAGCAACAACTAAATGGAGTCCATCTATTTTTGTGTTGGCCAGCTCCTCCTAGCTCTGGCCCTGGGGCCTGGCCTGGAGTGTGGTTGATATACCCAGTGACACTTCTTTGGAGGAAACTGATTTCCCCTTTGGAGGCAGCTATCAGTTACAAATACTTCTTAGGCAGGCATGGGACTTTGTGTCCACTTCCCCTTCTCCATACTGGAATTTTGTCAGGTTTAAACTTGTGCGGGTCTTGTGTATACTGTCGCAGTCTCTGTGAGCGCGTGTGTGTATCAGCACTGTTGTGTCTGGAAACTTCTTTTTCAAGTCATCCACCACCTCTGACTCCTACAGTTTCTGCCTCCTCTTCCACATAGATTGCTGAATCTTTTATCTTTAATTTTGTGTTGCTGGATCCGCAGTCTTCTTAACAGGTGAAAGCTCAGTTCTTTAAGGAATATTTGGTTTCAAGCAATTGTGTTTCTTATTTGTACAAAATGGTTTATGGGTTTAAAATGGCAGATTGGTGAATATATATATATATATGTGTGTGTGTACGTATATATATTCTATTTTATAGTTATAGATACACACATCAGTTCCTGTGTCATGCAGCGTCCTTTGTCATCTTTAACATGGGATGACAACTTTCTGGACCCATCTCTGTGACATATTAGTCCCAGTTGTTTGGGAAACTGAAGAGAAGGATTTGTCTGATCTGGTCATGTTTCTTAAATGTTGTGACATATTTATTGATGAGATAGTTGCTGTAATCAGGACTGCTGTATATAGCCATGAAAATAACAAAGCTAACTAGCTCTGAAATCATGCAGCCAGGAAGAAAGAAAACTTTTTGGCAAATGTAACCTGACTGAAATATTAATTTCTGGAAAGAGCATTAAAAAGAACAATAACCACAAATAAAAAAGGAGAAGTCAAAAGATGATTGCTATATATTGCTATATCTCCAGCAAAAAAGTGATAGTAATAATGACAACATATGAGTGGTAAAATACAATATGTCTGGTGGAGAAAATGGTCCATCCAGTCTGCTTATACAATACTGCATTCTCTACTGGATGCCAAGAAATGACTTTGGGCATTAATCCATATTATTTTCTACTATCTAATTCCAAAGCAGAAAAATTCTAGTCCTGGCAAAAAGCCACATTGATATTTTATTGTTATTTCCCCCAGAAAATAGCTTCCAATGCTGAAGAATAATTTTATCAATATAAATAATCTACCCACTCATGTTTTATATCATATTAGATGACAAACTGTAAAATGTAACATTTTTGCTTTGACAGCTTATGAAATCCATCATCTATTTTCATAGATCTTCATTCAGAAAAATATTTGATTTCTCAGGATTTGTAGTTCTCTCAGAAATGTTTGAATAAGAGATTTGCAGCTTTTGAAATCAATATCTGGATTTACTGATAAAAGCATAGTCAGTGGGTGAAATGTTACTGTAATCATTTATCCTTTGCGGCCTTTAAAGGAATAAAAAAAATAACTGCTGTGTCGTGCTCATAGTTTATACCAGGACACCAAGTAAGAGGGAAAAGAATCTTCCATCCAATCTGTAGTTCCCAGCTCTCCCAAGAATCTCCCACGCCACTGCCTGGCCTACATAATCAGTTTTTAATCAAATGAAGCTGGAGCACATGGACAAAGAGTGTTGCTAAATAGTAACCAGAATAGAGAGAAATATGACTTTATTCATCTTCAGCACATAAATTTATAATCTGTAGGTGTTCTTTATATGGGTTAGTGCGCTTCCTCTAGATGGTTCCATAAAATAAACACAGTCTGAAGTTTCCATTTAACCAAATCATTATTGTAATGGAAAAATATTTCCTCTAGTGAGAATTCCAATTCAAAAAATATTCCTTTCTTGATTGATTATGTTATCTATCATTATTAGATTTGTTATACATGCTTCTACAAGTCGGATCTTGGCACACAGGTGTAAGTATAATCATATGTTCTACGTATTATTGGAAATATCTGACATTCAAACAAAAGCTACAGAATACTACCAGTTAGTCTGAGAGTAGACCTAAGGAGGCCAGGCAATTAAAATCAGGGAGAGCAATATAAACTGAGGAAAGAGTATGGAGGCAAAGGCCATCGTAGCAACCTTTCATGAGACTGTGTTGCTATAGGGGATTGTTTCTAGTTCTTGATAGATGTCAGCAGTTGGTCCATAGTCCACTGTGGTGCCTTCATTCCAGGATTTAGGCTGTTGGAGAAGCCCCACTTGATAAATGCCATGCTTATGGTGGGAAAAGGAATAAGAAAGCTATCAAAGCCCTTTGCTTGGCTTCTCTGTGTACATGCATGCATGCATGCGTGTAATCCTATGATCTTTTGGCAAAGCTGAAGTCTCAGTCAGGGAGGTTTTATCATCCTGTGATGATACAGAAGCCATAGAGTGCTCAGACATCGAGAGCAGTGACTGATCAGGTATAATTATGCCACTCATCACAGTGACTATGCAGGTAAATGGTCCCTTCACTAGTTAACTCTGTAAAGAGGGCTAAGAATGAAAGACACCCACAAACAGTGGTTGATAAGGTAGTCTGGTCATGCTCCTGTCCTTGCTCACTGTTTGATTTATACAACAAAGCGGGGGGGGGGGGGGGGCCTTTTCTCCTTCCGTCCTCTGCAGTGTGAACATACACAGAGGAATTCAGAGGGGTTTTGGATGAGCTTTGGTTCATGCTGACCCAACTAAGGTTAGTCCAAAAATGCCCAAAGAGCCAGGGTGGCCCATTTTGCAACCACACACCCTCTTGTCAAGAATCATCACTGTCAGACATCAGGGACATCCTACTAGATCACTCAGCATCTTTTCCTTTCTACTTCCTGCTAACTGGTTCTTCTTCTACACAGTCCTTGTGCCCGACGCCTTCAGGCTTTCTTCCTCCACTGTCTTCTGAGCTGTGTGTAGTCATTTGGTACTTGGAATGTTTGTAACTTGCCATGCTCTTCCTGGTCTTACTAGATTTTCCTTCTGGGATGGAGTAGAAGACAGGGGGCGGGGGGGGGGAGCTTGTCTCTCTGCACAATCCAGACTCTGAAAAGACAAACATTATCTCATTCAGGAAAAACAAATGGATTTTAGGGACTTCTATTCACACGTTTTCTCATCTCTAGCTTGAATTTGCCTGCAAGGCCATCCAGTTACACCTTCTGATTCCTGGAGAACTGTCTAAATCCTTTCTCTGCCTCCCTTTCTCTTTAGATTGTTCATAATTTAACTTACTCAGCCCTCTTTCCAACCAGTTGACCTCTCTGAACCTCCTAAGAGTGTGAGATCAGTGAGAGACTAGTTGCAGGTGAATTAGTCAAAACCTCATAATTCCTTTCCTCTTTATTCCTCGTGGGGGTCCAAGTGAGGAATAGTTTATCGCCATAGTAGATGCATGTAGACTTACCTGCCGGAGCTTCCACACTGTGCCCTCTTAGCTGATGCTTGCTTAGCTCAACATATAGTAACCTAGCTTCCTTCCTCAGCCTCTCCCTTCCTGCCCATCTTCTGGTACACATTCTGTCCTTCACAACTGAGGACCAGACATCAGCACAGACGTCACTTTTATGTGGAGCTAACCATCAATGATACAAACTGATTGATGTCAGAGGCTTTGGAGAAAAGAAGCAGCCAGCAAGGGACCATTAATCAAAACTTAAGTTTTTTC
Source organism: Lophiomys imhausi (assembly GCA_907164525.1). Taxonomy (NCBI): domain Eukaryota; kingdom Metazoa; phylum Chordata; class Mammalia; order Rodentia; family Muridae; genus Lophiomys; species Lophiomys imhausi. Next base: position 1,920,213 of record CAJQZJ010004748.1, on the reverse strand, counting down.
TCTATCGCCTGTAATGAACATCTGTATCCTTGATCCTGTTGCATTTCTCGTTCCAAAAGAAAACAAAGGAAACCTCATTATAAATAGTTCTAACAAGAGACTCTCTGTGTCTTTCCATCACTTTGGTCTCTGAATAGAAACAGAGGTGAATTCAGACACGCTATTTACAAATTCCAGGAGCAGTGAAGTTGAAGAAAACCTTCTGTTCCTTGGCTGCCTGGGAATTTCACCGGTGATAGGATCAGACCCTTACATTCCTCTCTTGCTGGCTCTGCCACCTCTCCTCTGGCTTGGAGCATTAGGAGTGGAGGCTCCACTTTCTCAGTTGCCCATGAGAAACTTTTCCTCAAGCCTCAAGACACTCCTTCCCTGTACTTCCTAACCCCTCATCCCTCTGATGAATATTCTTAGAGAAGGCGTCCAACTTCCATGCATCCATTGATTTTACTTATTATTTATAGACAATCCTCTGGCTTGGATCAAAACCAAAGCAGACAGTTTCTGTCCTCTCCCGACCTTCAGGAAGTCCCCACCTGGAGAGATACACAGATTCCCACATAGCACTTGGCAATATGCCTGAGAGCTCAGAAGGCTTCAGGAAGTATTTGCTGAATGGACAAGAGTGAATGACAGCAAAGGAAATTCAGTGTGAGCTACAGAAGGATTAGGTCCAACAGCCCTGAGAGAATGGACTTGAGAGACACTTCCTGGGTTCTAGACAGCCAGGACATGGACAGGAGGGAAGCTATGTGCTGAGGGATTCTGGCAAGCCTGGAAGGTGACAGGAGTGGACAGACACCAGGCCTTCTGAGAAGGAACTCCTATCTTGGGATTTTCCTCAACAGGATTTCTATGTAGTTGTGGTACACAGACAGGAATGAAGGTGGCAAGCATGCATTCCATCAGCCAGGTATTAGACAGGAGGTCCAGTTGTTACCAATTTGACCCATGAGGATCTCATTTCTGGTTGGATAGGGAAGCAGATGTCATATTCGACAGGTTGCTGCCACCACCTTACCTTGCAAGGTATTGAAGTTGGTGGTATGCGTCTCCAGTGTTACCTTCGAGACCCCCAGTCCTGTATGTTTTTTTCCAAAAGTGGGGAGACTGCAATTTACTGGGGACTAGACTTACTTCTAGAAGGCCCTCCCTAAGGTGTGGGGAGAGGAACAGTTAAAGTTTTAACCAGGAGGTATCTTCTGGGGGAGACTGTGTTTAAGTGCAACCTGGAATGCTTATTTTGAAGACATAGACTTTCAGTATTCATCTTGCTGTAATAATGATAGCTGGCTGTTATGGGTTAAATTACTTTTCCCTTAAAATCCATATGTTGAGGCTCTTGCAACCAGGACTTTAGAATGTGACTAGACATGAAGATGGGGACTTTAAAGAGTAATTAAGCATAACTGAGGTAAAAGGAGTGGTCCCCAATCCAATGTAACTAGTGATCTTGTGAGAAGAGAAAAAGATACCAGAGATGCTCAAGCACCAGAAGCCAGATGGGGACACGGGCCCCAGGAGAACCAAAGGCAGCCAACACCTTGGTCTTAGAATTTCTACCTCCAGGCCTATAAGAGCACACTGCTTTTGTTTCAGCCACACAAGTCCTGTGTTAAGAAGCCCTAACAAACAAATCTGCTGCATGATACTAAGGGCCTCCTGTGAGCTGGGCACTCTGCCAAGCATTTTGGCCCATCTAAACATTTTAATGACTGTAAGGGGTGGCTATTTTTTTGCTCCTTTATCAGAAGAGAAGTGCTTAAGGCCACAGCTTTAGCAAGTGGCAAACACAGACTCAAATTCAAATTCAAATACAGAAGCCATGCACTTGGCAAGCCACCAATCCACATTTATTAAGTATGAGTCATGCTACAAAAAGTACTAGGCTGACATAATTGCTGACACTCGAGAATCAAAATCCTTTCCTTATGGAAATTATAAATGATGAGAGACAGACTTACAAAGATGGAAAAAAATGTTTAAAACTGGATGGGGGGTACTCTCTGCAAGAAATAATACCAACACTGAGGTCACAGCACAAGGAATCTAAGACATATTGAAATCACTGCATGGACAATTGGGAGTTGTGGTTACAAATGCAGGAGGCAGAGGGCAGAGTGATTGGATTTGAATTCAACCCCAGGATTTTTCTACTCAGACGAACTTGATCACGTTGCATATCTTCTTTGTCTCAGTTTCTTCACCTGCACTGGGAGGGAGTCTAATTTGTGACTAAAAACAAAATTCCGTCCATGAGCTTGTTGCAGGATTAAGTGTGATACAGTCAAGAACTTAGCACAATGCTAATGTGTCTTGGTTATGTGATCGTTTCAATGAATGCATCAGATGGAAAAAGTATTTCTTCTGATGTATATTCTACCCACCACTACCAAAAATAGTCAACAGTTCAGTTATCAATCTTTTAAGGTTATTAGTGCTATTAAATTTATGAATATTTTTACTGAACAATGAACTTTTTTTTTTAAATGTATGACTTCTTGGCTTAAGTCAAATATTCAAAGACACAGCCTGTGCAAAACTGAAATGTCTGTTAGTGTTAAGAACAGTTTGGGCCAGGTTTGCTATGTCCCAAATCAGCAGGAAGTCATTTTAAGAGAACAACATCCCATCCCCAGAAGGTGGGGAGGGTGTTCTCCCCCTTTGGTTATTTGATAGATAATAGAAAATTTTGTTATTTAGGGGAAAAGACTACAAGCTGTTAAATGGTCTTGTTAAATGGGTTTTGGAGGTTAGACCCAGGGACTTCTCTCTTTTGCTTTTCTGTATCTTCCTTTCTCTCCTATATAGGAGTGAACAGACTTGAAAAAAATGGGACATAGACATAGTATAGGAAAGATCAAGAAAAAAGGACAGGTTATTGAATATAGCCTTATACCTTTGTATACTGATACAAAATTAATATTATATTTGGCTAAATTGGTATTGATCATTGTATATTAATGCAAAATTAAGATTGTATAGGGCTACATTGGTATTGATCTTTGTATATTGATACAAAATTAAGATTATATTTGGCCACAATGGTATTGACCCTTGTATATTAATGTAAAATTAAGATTGTATTGGGCTACATCAGTATTGATCTTTGTATATTGATACAAAATTAAGATTATATTTGGCCACATTTGTATTGATCTTTGTATATTGATACAAAATTAAGGGTAACTCTTCTTAAAGGTATTGTTCGTAGTAATACTTAAAAATGAAATGTCAAGTTTTGACCTCTCGCTACCAACCGACATAAACTGTTTAGGATAATTAAGAAACGGAAACTAATAGTCATGAAAACGTGTCATTTTGTTAGTTACTATGACAGTCTATCACAGTTATTTTCTAAGCTACTCAGAAATCAAGTTGCTAAGAGACAAGCAATATTTGCTTATCTAAATATAAGAGATAGATAGGGCATCTTCAAAAACCTCAAGAGATCTGCAGAATATGGCATTCAAAGATGTTTTCTTAACTTAAGATTTTTTGATATCGAGACATGTCAGCTCCTGACAGCACCCCCTATTCTACTCCAAGTAGAAGATGAGCATCGAAGAATCTCCAGTGGGAGATGAATGAATTGGTGATAAGCCATTCTCTTGGCAAGAAAAACCCCTTGCTTCAACTGTAGACAGACTTCTGTCCAAAAAGGACAAAACTTGGAAGCAGATAAGTCGACAGCCTAGCTCTGCCAAGACAGGGTAGGTAAGTCCTTCATAATTCCTGCTCTACAATCAATGTCTGTCAGAGAAATGGGGCCAAATGGCTGAAGATTGATGCTGTAATGTATGGAGAGAAAATGGGAACTGTCCAGGCAGCCACTGGTATGTCATTTCTTAGTTTTGGAAGCTGCAGGCCCTGCACTTCCTATATAATCAGATATATTTTTCCCTCTCAGGTCTCTGAGGTGGTTGAAGAATAAATAGCTAGAGTCTCATAGTTAAATTTTGAGTTGTTTAGGAATCAAGAGGGTATTCTGGATCTAAGAAGATATTTTTAAAATTATGAGGCAAGTTGGTATGAAAGCTGAGTTAGATATAGAACTTTAAACTCATGGAGATGGTTAGATAGTAGAATGTTAAAGTCAGGTGCCAAATACATATGGACTGGACATTGGGAATGTATGCTAAGCCATATAACTCTTATAATTGTGGCCTATTTATTTCTGTTGTTTTGTATTGTATTTATAGTTATAAGAAAAAGAACCATTTTTTTTTTTTTGGACTGAAAGGGAGAGCTGTTGGGGGGAAAA
>CAJQZJ010004748.1:1900845-1915852 GCA_907164525.1 Lophiomys imhausi | reverse complement strand
CTCTTATAATTGTGGCCTATTTATTTCTGTTGTTTTGTATTGTATTTATAGTTATAAGAAAAAGAACCATTTTTTTTTTTTGGACTGAAAGGGAGAGCTGTTGGGGGGAAAAAGAAATACCTTAGACTAAAAAAAAAAAAAAGAAGGGAAGAGGATGGGGGGGTTGAGGGGGAGGAGGGTGGAAGGGTGGGACTGGAGGGGTGAGTAGGGAGGGGATTGTGATTGAGATGTAACTTGAAGAAATAAAAAATAAATTATTAAAAAAAGAACAGTTTGGGCAAGACAGAATGAGCTAATAAGATATCTAATAAGATAGCTAGTAAGACAGAAGCCAGCGTGTAGATGAAAACTCAATGAGCTAATAAGATATCTAATAAGATAGCTAGTAAGACAGAAGCCAGCGTGTACATGAAAACTCAATGAGCTAATAAGATGATATCTAATAAGATAGCTAGTAAGACAGAAGCCAGCGTGTACATGAAAACTCAAGCATGGGCATGCTAGTGTGCACATGGATGTTTGCGTGCATGCTCAGGTGTATGGGCATGCTAGTGTGCACATGGATGTTTGCGTGCATGCTCAGGTGTATGGGCATGCTAGTGTGCACATGGATGTTTGTGTGCATGCTCAGGTGTATGGGCATGCTAGTGTGCACATGGATGTTTGCGTGCATGCTCAGGAACACCTCCATCCAGCAAGAACAAATCCAGGTAAGACCTAAGACAGGGAATTGTGTCTCAGCAGTCGATCCCACAACCTTCTTTGCCCCACTTGATAGATTAAGTCTTTAGTGCAAGTGACTATTTTATTCACCTGTGAGAATAGAAACCTCTTGTATAATGCTCCCTGTACTTTGATGGCACAAATCAACATAAATATTTACTGGATCTATAAGTAAAATTGTATACGTTCTTATTTATCTTACCTCACAGAGGAATCATGAGGCACATAGGGAAAGTTAAGGTCTATTTACCTAAGAAGATAACGAACCATTTGCTGAAGCAACAGCTGAGATTCCAGAAGTGGCAGAGACCCTGCTGTGGGTTTTGAGACACATACTAGGAAAATGCTTATACTAAATGCACAAATATTGAAATATTTCTTCTGCGCATCTCACTAAATAGTGATTATGGGGTGACTAGCCTCATGTGTACCTGGTGACAGGTTGTGCTCCTGACCCCAAGTAGCAGGTTAAAAAGGGGTATCTCGGAGCATGGACAATGGGTGAGATGGCCTGAGATACAGTGAGCAGAATGAATGAGGAACCCCTGTAATGTTCACACCTGGGCCAGTGGATCTTCACCTTTCTCTTCATCCTCAGGGTAGCCTAAGATTGCCATTAGCTACTAATGGCCATCCTGAAGTTCAGGTTTCACCATTCCCTGCCTTTGCTTTGTGGTAGAGTGGAAAGCCATATGCTCTGGTCCATCCCTAGAGGCTGATGATCTGGTCCATCCCTCTCTGAGAGACTGATGCTCTGACACATCTCTAGAGTCTGCTTCTTATAGGCAGCTCCATCTTTAGCTTCTACATGACTTTCTCATCTCTTTCTCCCCTTTTCTTTGTCTATGAAGCCAGTGAACGAGTTTGAATTATTGGCTCACATCTGTGCGGCCTGCATGCTATCCAGCACCAGGGAGTAAGGAAGGCACCTCAATGGCCGAGCTTCTTTTCACCCTGTAGTAGAGAAGGGCTGCAAAGCCGGAAGATTCTAGCTCAGCAGGTTGAAGTCAGTTGGGACAAAACGTCATTAAGGCCCCCACTGAGCGCAAGTCAGAGACGTGGCATGCAGAACAGAAAGCAGTTGTGGCAGTGAAAACTAAGGGCAGGAGATCCTGAGTTAGAAGGATTGTGCTGGGCTGGCACGCTGCTTTAGGGGCTTCATAACTCATGGCTCAAAAACCCCAGAGTCAAATACAAGCTGCATAGCTTTGGCAATCTGCAAAGAGCCACACACACATACACCATTCAGACAGAGGAAGAAGGATACTATATAAAGTTCTAACCAATTCATAAGGCTGCCCTGCTGTATTTACACACCAATCTTGCAGGGGTTCTTCCTTCATGGAATTAAGGAGCATGCTTCTGCTCGGGGTCACACAGCTGAGAATCTTAAAACCAGGACCAGATGTTAGGAGTCCTCAGTGTGTTCCCTCCTGAAAAATAATCCGAGTGCTGTGTGAACAAGGAGAACATCAGAGCCACCGAAGTTAGAAGACTATTTGACATACTTGTATCATCTGAGCTTTGAAACTCATACTCTGAGTGTGAATGTGAGTGTGTGTGTTACCTCATGCTCATGAATGTATGCAACTATCTAAGTGTAAGATATTCATTAAATTAGTCAGTGAGAGGTTTGCCTGACTTCACACCTACCAAGAGCTGCTCTGTCAAGATCTCAGAAGAGCATCTTCAATGACTTTCCATGGGATGTCCAGCTCTTAATCATCTGGCGAATAGTTAATGAGTTAAATGCACAAAGTCCTGCCAACAATGGTAAAGACAATATCAATACATAGGACCCAACAAACGAGACAGCATATTCCTCTCTCTTCTATTAGACCCTTAGCAAACAATGATACAACATGAAGTAGGGACATCATTCATTATTGTCCCAGAATTATGAGTCTTGAGCTGATTCATTTGCCTTCAAGTTCAAGGATGCTTCAGTATTCCTTTAGGTATCCAGCATGTCGTAAGTCTTTCTTGGCATTCTTGGGCATTGCATTTTGGAGTGCTGGCCTGAGGTACCTTGCCTACACTCCTATTGGATGGTCATAGGTGGGAACTGGATGACTGTCAATAAAATCTTCTTCACCTTGAAGACTTCACCTTGAAAAGAATGACTGATTAGTCCCTCAGTATGAACAATGGCAGGTGTTCCCTTGACCAAAGTTAGGCCAAGCCTGGAGTCCTGATTCAACTACTACAGGATTTGTGCACACTTAAGTGGTACCTCTCTGGTGGTGCTTTGATAAGTGTAGAGATCGGCTCCAGGTTCCAGGGCTCCTCCCCCTTCTGGCCCGTTCTCTATCCTGTGTGAACAGGAAAAGTTTTTTCCTCATGACCCTTGCTCACCAATACCAAGCCCATTTCCCTGAAGGACACGGGATTATTTGACCTTAAGATTCTCCCAGAAGGAGAAGGTGGGCTGCTAAATGAACAAAGAAAGAGAGAGGTTAACACGAGTAACTTTCTTATATGAAAACAGTAGCTACATTTTCACCCGCCACAGCAAAGTTAGGAGCAGGGCTTTGAATGGAAAGTCCTGGAAGGGAGTGTTCCAACCACAGAGAACAGGGACTGGTCACCACCTGGAGTTGAGGAAGCAAACTTATCCGGACAGTTAACAAAAGCTTGTTGTGGTGTCCCAGGATAAGCAGGGCTTCAGACTATAGTCTGAAGCCACGGGTAGGAGTTTGGAAAAATTGATAACCTTTACATGAATGAGCTCAAGCTTAAAGTTTCAGAGTTGAGGAGAGCTAGTCCTAGATGTCTGTGAGCCCAAGGGCTTCTGGGATCTCTGTGCCCGTACCTCTTGTTATGTGCCATCTTGGAGACACTCAGAATCCTTCTGTGTCCACGTTGTCCTCTGCCTGGAATAGCTTCTGCCGCCTCTTCCCATGATGAGCTCTATTCCATCTATCAATGCCCGCATCAGACGATCTTCTGTGTTTCTCAGCCTGTGATTGTCTCTCTTCTTGTTGCCTGTGAGCTCTCTGGGGCTTCACCAGCTCTTCTGTGTGTCCTTCTTTCTGTTCTGGAGCACATCATGAGAATCTTAGGAATGGAGTCATCTTCCATTCTGGGACCAGCTTTATTGAAATTTTTTTTAAATCATGATAAATATTCTGTAAAGTGTAAATTATTCTAATAAACTTTGTAGAGCTAAAATTTGATGACAACTTACAATTAAAGTACAACACTAAACTGAAAACATTTTTCTCGGGGATTATGATAATGTTGTGTGTTGCTCTTATTACCACACTTAAACTCCCTGGGTACTTCTTTGCATCTCCAGACAGACCTCAGGGTTAGAGACTGCGTCACTTCCCAAGTGTATGCACTGTACCCCAGGCAGAGCCTGCTACAAAGTTAGCCATCAAATGTATGTAGAAATAGTAAATTAAATTATTTACCAATATTTGGATTGTATTTAATTGGTTTAGAAGTTGTTAATCCTTAACCCGCAATGATAAATGAGCACACAGAGACACCTGAAGAATTTTACCAAGCTTTGGCCTGGATTGTGCAATCCTAGCCCATCTAAGCTAGCTCATAATTTTGTTCCCCAAATATGACCCCATATATACATATGTCCCTTTGGACTGCTATTCTCCATGATATGCCGATGTTCCAGGCCACGTGGAATAATCTTTCATCTACCCCATTGTGTGTCTCCTTCTTGCTCTTGGCTTCTCTCCCTTCTTCTTCTGGAGGCTTCTTCTACCCATCAACCTCTCTTCTTCAGAAGCCCGAGCGTATTAGTCCCGCCTACCTTTCTCTTTGTCCAGTCTCAGGCCTCACCATTTATTTAACCATCAGAAACAATGGTTAACAAGAAAGGTAGCATAACTTCACTTGGTGTACAGCAAGCAGGTTTCTTGGAGCAGGTTAATTAATATTTAGAATGCATAACATCACCCCATCAATTTCCTCCTTTTGTCTAATAAAAAGGCTAATTTTTTAACTCATATAGTAAAAACAGTAAGAACAAATATGAAACAATCAAGAAAACCATATATAAAAGTTACATACACAATGTTTAGCCTATTGGTATCAGGCAATCTTGAAGAAGAAAAAAATCATTTATCTATGTGTGTCTAAAGTTCTCAAAGTTTCTATTATATCCTATATTTATAAACCTAAAAATTTTATTTAGATTTGAAAATAATGTTTCATATGCTAAACAACTCAACTTCAATTGAAATTTATATATGTATTATGTCTTCAAGCCCATCAAAGACATAAGAAGGGATAAAGTTATTATTTAAGTGAGTAGGAGTACAGGAGAGCAGCTTCCAAAAAGAAAAATGACAGTTTGCTGCCTAGACAGTCCCAAATATCTCTCAATACAGTTGGAGCATCATCTTCAACCTTCTGACTGAGCATATCTCACAAACTAAATTGTGCAGCAGGAAATAAGAAGGATTTTCCCACTCTGTCTCTGCAGAATCAGGCCATCGACTTACCTGAATTTAAACTCTGGTCTATCTTTGGACTGTATATAGTCTGTTGAGAAAGTAGGGGAATTTTTCCCAGTAGGAATTATCTCCTGATGGAGTTTTTGTTTTGTTTTGTTTTGTTTTTGGTTTTGTTTTGGTTTGGGTTTTTTTGTTTTGTTTGTTTTTTTGATACTCATTGTCTCCTTCCATGTCAAATGGGAGCTGTCAGGACTGTCTTAAGTCAAACAATTTTAAAATAATAAAAAAAAATCTTTAAATGCCATTTTCTGTATGTCTCTGAGGGTTTTGGAGACATCTATTTATTTATTTACAAATCTATCTATCTATCTGAACAGGCAAACTGTATATCTTTAACCATTTACTATCTGTTTAACTTTGTAAGCCTGTTTTGTGGTAAATTAAGACTAGTATTTGACATGACCAGGAGCTTGAACAGTCAAGCCAGTCATTAACCTGTATTACCCAGTCTCCTAAATAGATTGCAATAGCAACCCATAAAAGAATTGGAAGTAAACCTGTACATTTAAATGAGTTGTATAGGCACAATACATTATATAAGAGTTGAACTATACATATCTGTGTGTCAAAATATATAAAATTCTATACCAATGAATCAAAAATTATCCTTATTTTTGATCAATATACAAAATTCTATACCAATGTGTCAAAAGATAATCTTATTTTGAGAATAACAACAGCTTTAAGTTTCAGAGCAGATTCAATAATCTACCCTAATATTTTATCATTTCCATATTATATACCCATTTCTTTTCAACTTTTCTCCCCCTATATAAGAGAAAAAGAAGGATAGAGAAAAGAAAAAGAGAGAAATCCCTGAGTCTAACCTATACCTTGCTTAACAAGACCATTTAACAACTTGTAACCAATCCCCCTAAACAACATCTATAATTTATTAAATGACCAAAAAAAAAAAAATCATCCACCCTGCCTTTTGGGAATGGGACATTGCTTAAAATTGCTTCCTGCTGAATTGGGATATAGAAAACTTGTTTGGGGGCCCAAATACAATGGAAAATGGTTAAGCAATTTAATAGTAATTTTTGTTGTCCAGTCTCTATGTGCTCAGCAATTTAAATATCCTGAGCAGTTTGTAGTCCAAAGCTGAACTTTGGGAGGTAAAGTTCAGGGATTTATTGAAGTCCTGGCTGGAACAGTCTATGAGACTAGACCATCTTAACAAACCATTTTGAAGTTGTTCTGGATGCAGATTTTGGAGGAAACACCTATTTGAGTAAATCTGTGAGGCTGGATCATCTGGGCTACTTCTTTTCTTTGGTGTCTGGTCTCTTTGTTCTGAAAATACATAATTTCTCACAAGTAACATATAGTACTGTAATTACAAAAATGCCTTGGATGTGCAGGGATGCACAGATCAATTAAAGAAGATAATCTGCTCTTTATTTGAGGAGAAGAAAGACATTTGTAAGTCTCTATTCATGCCATATGTAATAATAAGTCATGTGACTTCTATGTAGGCAACAAGATTTTTATTGGATATATATATTGGATATATATATATAATGTCTTAGCCAGTCTGAGCTGTTCCCACATAGTGGAAGCAGCAAATATAAGTTACCTGTTTGTTCTTTTGTTTGTAGCCAAGATCTGAAGGAGGTCTTTCCAGTCAAATTTGATTTCTATCATTTTTAATAGAAAACTTTTTAAAATTATTATTGTACATATACAGCTAGAAATAATCAATTTTAAGTTGAAAATTCAGCATAAGACTGTATGGAGTTTAAGTATTCTCCTCTAGAGTTGACATAAATTTATTAATTGGTTGAGAAAGGTTTCTTCTGTGTAGCTCAGGACCTTTGTAGATTTGGCCTCAAACTCACAAGGAACCTATCTGTCTCTGCCTTTGTCTCCCACATTTTGGGATCAAAGGTATGCATTTATATTTTTTCTTTCCTTTTTTTTTCCTTTCTTTGGAGATTTAATTTCTATGTGGCTATATCTATCCTTATTGAGACAAGGTTTCTCTTTGTATCTTAGGCTATGTTGATTTGTTCTGTAGAGCTCTGTAGATTAGATTGGACTCAAACACACAAGAAACCTGTCTTTTCCTTGTTGTCCAAGTTTTGGAATCAAGGTATGAATTTAATTCATTGAATTACTTTCATTAAACAATAATATTAATTAAAACATTTTTATTAGTTTGAGTTCCAATTCTCCCACGTGACCCCATTCTTGAGGAGATTGGTTTAGAGTATCATGATATGCTATTTTATGTTAGTTTTTTTTAACTGTTGGTAGTGGGAGGCATACAGCTTGCATATTCATCCCCTAGCCTAACTTTGGGTCCTTCCATTGATTAATAGAATCTCTCTCTCTCTCTCTCTCTCTCTCTCTCTCTCTCTCTCTCTCTCTGTGTGTGTGTGTGTGTGTGTGTGTGTGTGTGTGTGTGTGTGTTTGAGATAGGATTTCTCTGTGTATTCTTGACTGGACTCACTTTGTAGACCAGGCTAGCCTTGAATTCACAGAGATCTGCCTGCCTCCCAAGCTCTGGGATTAAAGACATGTACTACCACACCTAGAGACTAACATATCTCTTTTCGGGGCAAATTGCCTCTTGAAACCAGTCCTCTCATGGGAGCCTCACATCTAAGGAGACTGGCTTGTGACCATTTTCTCTTTACATAAATTTAAGATTATGTGTATTTATCAATTAGATTAGTAAAGACATTATTATTTATTACTAAGCAAAAACTTAACATAGTACACATTAAAAAAAATGTGTCATTTTGAATTCTAGACTGTCCTTAGAAAGCAGCCTTATATTATCAGTAGGGTTCCCACCCTGACTTCATTGTTTAGATCAGGCTTCTTTAGAATTCAGAGATCTGCCTGTTTCAGCCTCCAGTGTGATGGCATTAAGGGCGTGTACCATTGCTGCCCTGCTCAAATATTTCACTTAAATCCCAGATAATAGTAACTCTATAACCCAGAGAGCAACTCTGAACTGCAGTGACAATTCCAAATCTGTCCAAAATCCTCAAAAATATCTCATGTTTTAGCATTGCCAAACCACAAAAATATCCTTTCTACCTCCTGATGTAGGGAAAAATCAAAAGACATCTGAACAAAAATCAAACAAAGAAACAAGAACATTTTAAAAGTCTTGGTCTAGCTGTGCCATCCTATGCTGCAGTTTTGTTCATAATTCCTTGAAATCTAGGTTTGGCTGTATTTCATTGGTGAACCTGTTCCAGATAGTTCTTGTAGGGGTTAGATAAATTAGATTTAGAAAATATATAGGGGTTTCTGATACTGTCTCTTAATTCGGGGCCTGAAGAGCATTATCAGCATGATGTCAAGAAAAACAGGAAAGACTCAATAGACTGAAAAACAAGGTTGAAGTCAGGAAAAACAGGAAAGACTCAATAGACTGAAAAACAAGATTGAAGTCAGGAAAACAGGAAAGACTCAATGGACTTGAAGAAACAAAGTATCTGGCCTGACATTGTTTTCAGCTGCTAAGTGGGCGGAGCCCAAATTAAGCTGAAACAGAGTTCCTCCTATTTAAGGACAGTGCATGGAGCCCAGAAGAGGAAGAGGCCCCTGATGCTAGAGAGCTCCAAGAGTCCTGCTGAAAAAAGGGCTGGCCATTGATGGCCAGCTCTCTTCCTGAAGCAGAAAGAAGCCGGTGAGCAAAGAAAGCCTGAGCAAGACACCAAAAGGCCAAGGACTGGACCCTGTGGCTCAGCTTTTGCCTGGAGGGGTTTGATCTGTCCGATCAGTGGCCTAGGGGAAACTGTGCCTGGCTTTAAGGACTGAGGCAGAGCAGCTGAGTTCCTGATTCAAAAGAAGTAAGTTGGCCTGCAGATGGCTGGGGTCTCCCACAGAGAAGAAAGCATGAAGCCTTATTTAAGGTGAGACTGCAATAACCAACTTACCCTGACGAACCTGCATCTGAGAGATCCAGAAAAAGGACTGCTAAGTGCGTTAAAGAATCTACAACAAAGACTGTGTTCCTGACGACTGAGGACCTGCCCCAGAGACTGTATCATTCTAAAAGGTTAGAAAAATAATTATCAATAGGTTTAGTGGATAGGTTAAAGGGGTTGTAGGAATTTATAGGATTAATAGTTAAGAAATTGTTGGTGTTTGTTATAAGTGAATTTAGTAATAAATAAATAAGTGTTAAATAATAATTTAAAAGTTCGGTTACAAGTTCTGACAAGCGTCTAGTAGTCAGGGAGCTCTGAGTTCCAGCTGCATCAATTTTGTATCTTCTATTGGGAAGAGTCCTTTTGTTTCTTCCCTTATTGTCATTGAAGGTAAGTTAGCATTCCATCTGTAAGCTGTCTTCTTTAAGCCTATCCTAATCAGATATTTCTCAAAAAGGATATACAGAACCACAATTGTCAGTGTAAAAATCATTTGTATGCTAAGAGAAACAAACTCAAATGGAATCCAAATGTATTGAGACATTATGAATTCTCCATTTTTAATCTGTGGAGTTAATTTTGCTCCCTAGCTCATCTGGAAGGCTGCCAAATTTTCAGTATATAGGGAGAGCCAAGGCCATAGCTCTCCACCTTTGCTGCAAGGTAGCAGCTTTTATTAAGGAAGCCATACCTTTGAAATGCATTTGGATTCAGTTCCTCACTGTTTGACTAGGAAGTTGCCTTTAACCCTTTCCTTCTCAGGCTGTAAGTGAGGATTCTAATTGCCCTGATTGGGCACCATTTGTAGAAAAATGGCTAATTAAACTGTTTACTTGCATTTATATTATATTTAATTGGTTGGCAGTGTTAATCTTTAACCTGCCATTATAAATGAACAGATAGACACCTGATGGATTTTAACAAGTCTTGGCCTGAATTGTGCAATCTTAACCCATCTAAGATAGCTTATAATTCTATTCCCCAAATATGATCCCATATATACATATGTCCCCTGGACTGCTATTCTCCATACTATGCCAATGTTCTAGACCACATGGAATGACATTCTTTTCTCTAACTCATGGTGTGTGTCCTCCTTCTTGCTCTTTTCTTCTTCTCTTGGAGGCTCCTTCTACCCATAAACCTCTCTGCTTCAAAAGCCCAAGCACCTTAGTTCTGCCTACCTCTGACTTTGCCAACTCTCGGGCCTCAGCATTTATTTAGGCAATCAAACACAATGGTTAAGAGGTAAGTTAACACAGCTTCACTTGGTGTACAGCAAGCTGCTTCTAGGAGATTAATTAACATTTAGAATGGATAACATCACCACATCAAATGTGTCTGCACTGATCTAAGAAAAACTCCATTAGCTTTCCTAAGGAAGAGGGTAGTTTGACTCCTTGAAGTCTGTCATTAAAAATTCCTACATCCATTCTGTTCTTCTTTGGGGGAAATGATAAATGCTTTCAAATGACAAGGACTGTTACAGTTGGCTATATAATTCTTCCAAAAGCTCATGTATTGAAGATGCTATATCAAGCTGAGGAGTGATTAGATAATGAGGCCCCTAACTATGACAGTAAACTGAGCTATTGAAGTCATACCTGAGTGAGCTTTTAGGAAGTGGGGCCTAGTTGGAGGAAGTAAAGTTATAGGGAGTGTACTTTAAATGGTATATTCTGTACTCTCTCTCTCTCTCTCTCTCTCTCTCTCTCTCTCCTTCTCTCCTTCTCTTCTTCTATCTACCAATCTCTCACTCTGCCTCCCTCCCTCCCCTGGCTTCATGGCTGCTATGTGATGCACAACCTTCCTCCACCGGGCCCTTCTATCACAATGTTTGTTTCTTGTGACAGGTCTGAAAGCAATGGAACCAAGCCTTTTCACCTTTAAGATGATTTTCTCAGGATTTTTGTTATATCAGGGAAAGCTGGTCAGCACAGTGGTCACAGCAGCAACATAGTTGGTCAGATGAACATGAGCAGCTCAGGATGTTCATCCTAAGAAATGAACCACAAGGCAGGTCATCTGCAGCCAGAACATGAGAAGCTCAGGATGTTCATCCTAAGAAATGAACCACAAGGCAGGTCATCTGCAGCCAAATCTCAAGTGCTGTTCATTGCATACCAAGTTACTTTGTGCTGAACAGGAATGGTGACCCTTAACTTGGCATTGATTAATTTCCAGAGGTATTGTGGTGTTTCTGAGCCAATACTTGTGGCTCAGATTCAAATCTGAGTCTACCAATCACACTGCAATTTTAAAGACACTGTTCATCTTCTATTTCTGTTGCTTCATTATAATACAGGATTCTCAGTTTGAATATTATTAAATAGAGTACTTATAAGAACCAATGAGTTAATGTTCATAAAATACCAGAAGCTATCCCCACACACAGAAAGGCATCTCCGTAGCTTAGCTTCCTCTCCACCAGTCCTGGAAGCCCGAGGCTTCCACCTCTGCCTTTGTCCAGAGGAGCAAGCGTGTGAGTGTTCTAGAATGGTTGGCAACAGGTCTGTTTTCCTTCGAGTGGTCAGGGCTGACCTGCCACCCACTTTGTTATTTCTTCCCATTTACTGAGCATCACAAAGCGTAGTATTCGTGTGTCAGAGGGATCCAAGATTATATTTTATGTTTTATAGCTCCTTTGTAAAGCTTCCCTTTCAGTTGTAGAGGAGGTTGTTTATGAGTCCCTTTGATAAGCACTTAACTATTAAGATCCAAACAAAGAAAATGATAAGTCAGAGAACACCAGGTATTCCCAGACTCATAGTCTCACTTCTTGAGCATTATTCAAATTAGCTCCAGGACTCATAATTCTGTGTTTTCATTTATTGCTGTAGTAAACTAAATGGTTCTTTATCCAAATGTTATTTCCTGGCTATTAATTCAGTAGTTATTTTGGATTGTGACACTCCTCTTTGATTTAGGGATATGGCAGCTTATAAATATTTAAAAGCTGAAGACTGACACTTTGAGAAATTGACTTTGATTTGTTTTGTTAATATTGTATGGCTAGAATAATTATAGGCTGGGAAGATGTGGTCCCGTCCTGTGCTCCTCAGGTAGGATGGAGACATGTGTCTATAGCACAAGGAACTTGGGAACAGAAGGCTGTTCCTGAGGCTTTTGCAGGTGAGACTGCCATACCTGTCTCAAAATATCCTCTGCTTTTTATTCTTCATTGTTGAGAAGCTGCTCTTGAGTCCCAAGAATGTATAGATGGAAACTACTCATATTTAGTAAAATGGTCAAAAGCAGTCACTCCTGAAAGTCAGAGAATGTCTTATGAATCTGCAGATGCCAGCAAGAGTTTACAGCAGGCTTTGGGGTGATGTATGGACTGGTATGATTTAACTGTGGATCAATCAACCTATTAGGGAAAAAAGACAAGGTCAATAAGGTTGGGTCTCAGTGAACCAGAGGTCAGCCTCCATTTCTCAACCTAATGTTCTTATTTCCTTTCCATTAACATTTCATAATGAAAAAATGCCTATATTCTTTAATTTTTAAGATAATTAAGTGAATTTAGTGCCTTTGAAGGGTAGGAGATTTATAATGGCACAGGGGACTGCACTATTAATAACCAGAAGACAGGGGCCACCGGGAGAGCAGCAATGATGTCTCCATTGCCATTTAGGCTCCTTTGGTGACACTAGGTAAGAGGGTTCAGCCCCCTGTTTCCACTTGCAAACAGACTTTCCTGCTGAGACCAGGAAAGCTCGTTTCATTTTGGATAGTGCCTTTGTCTCCAAGGAAGCAGTTTTCTGGTTGCGTGTGAATTTGAACAAATTGCAGCATAGATCTTTTCAAGTGCTTGTTCTTCTCTATATTCAAACCCAAAAAAAAAAAAAAAAAAGCATGAGGGGAACAGAGTTGTTCGGGAGCTTGCCTGAGGAGCAGCAGTGTGGTGTCGGTTGGTCATTACAGTGTGATCACGCTCACTGAACACACAGGCACAATACACATGGCTGCTGCCAGTCACGTGTGCTAGAGGACACTGAACACTAGATCTCACTTCTGAGTTCCCAAGCTGGCCACTTAAAAGGTGCCATTTAATAGCAATAGTTTTGATAATTTATAGACTAAAATAGTCACTTAACTATGCTAATTGTCTTTCTGGTTCCCTCCCCCAAGCCTTGTTAAAATAGTGTTAGAAGATTTGGTATAAATAAATTCTCAAAGCCAAATAAATTAGGAAAGAATTTACTGATGACACCATTTTGGAACCTGGAGAACATATGGATAAATAGGATTTCACTTAGCAAACCCAAGAAAGTCAAAACAGCTAGCAACGCAGACATGGAGAGGTCAGGCTTACTCCAAAGACTCCTCCCTACAAACAGCTCAGGAGTCAGCTCTGAGTGCCTTTGTAGGTGAGAATGAAAGCAGGGTTGCTGACAGGAAAACAGAAGTCTAAGACATAGCTGAACCAAGGACTCCCTGTCCTGCTCCCTGGAGTCTGGAGGCTAGCCTCTGAATACAGTAGAGCTGAGGGTCTTTGCAACGGGGCATCGGTGCAGAGGAAGGCAGGAATGTAGGCTGAAGATGGCACTGAATGAACAATTCCACACTGAGGCTCCCAGACCCCACTATAGGCACCCAACAAGGTTCCAGAAGGTTCTCTAGGGAACAGGAGAATCTAAAGAACAAAGACACAAGGAGGCTGATTTTTCACAGCTTCCCAGAGAAAGCAGGTCAGTCAGTGCCTCCTCAAGGTGACCTCCAAGCTGTAATAGAAGCTTTCAAGAAAGTCTGGGAAATAAAGATTACCAGACACCCAAGCAAAACCTCTAAGATTTCTTAAGCCTCTGATATCTCAGACCCCCTTATTGGTGGATGACTAATTGAGAAGGCACTAAGCCATCTAAGGATAAACGAAGTGTGGTGGATGCATATCCCATAGCAGATTATCCTCAAAGGGGAAGATAGACCTACTTACATGACAACAACATGCTGTCAAAGAAGCCAGTTGCATGAAGACAAATACTACATGAGTCCATATGTACAAGGCATTTAGAGCAACCAAACTTGGAAACAAAAAAATTGAATAATGGTTGCTAAAAGCTAGAAGAATGGGGTATTAGAAGTTGCTCAGTATTATTACATAAAAATTTTTTAAACTTCTAGAGGTCTGCTATACAATAATGTACATATATTTAATAATACTGCCTACTCAATTTTTTGGGTAAATTGACATATGAGTTTCTGTCATCACAAGAACAAAGATCAAAGCAAAGGTGGTAAAAATAGGAAAGGAGAAGAAATGTCGAATGAGGCTGACATTAACATCTTTGGAGACGTGAGGAGATGTCCTGCTTGCATCTATGTTGCTGTGATAAAACCTTGTCCCATGCAGCTTGGGGAGGAATGGGTTTATTTAACTTCACAGTTTGCAGCCCCTCGTCTAGGGAACTCAGAGCAGGAAGTCAGAGCAGGAACCTGGGAGTTGTCTCTTAATGAAATAATAGATTTCCCAAAGCATCTAACATTTTTAAAGGACATCTAATGTTGTTGTCAGTCAGTTCTCTACCAATTTATTGGTAATAAGTTTGAATTAATGGTAAGCACATAGCCAACCAAGCGCACAGTAAAGATGATGATTAGCCCAGCATGGTGGCACATAACTCGTCCCAGCACTCAGGAGGTGGAGGCAGAAGGACCAGGAGTTCAAGGCCAGCCTCTGATCCATGATGAGGCCAGTGTAGGTGGAAGAATTACTACTAATACTGCTGTAGGATTTAAAATGAAGTCAAGGAATTGACAGGTGGTCATAGTACATTGCATGAATTAACTATGAATATCTTGCAGGCAGGAATAATGGTGTAATTGTTGAATATTCCCTAATAAAATGAAGTGTGTATGTATGTATGTATGTATGTATGTATGTATGTATGTATGTATGTATGTATG
>CAJQZJ010004748.1:1861096-1892921 GCA_907164525.1 Lophiomys imhausi | reverse complement strand
GAAAGAAAGAAAGAAAGAAAGAAAGAAAGAAAGAAAGAAAGAAAGAAAGAAAGATTTTTGACCATACTCCAACGACTGGATTCAGTCTAGATCATTAAGTCAAAAGAGAATGAAATTTCCTCTAGATGGCACTCCAAGGCAAAGTTTTCCAGCTGAGGGAAAACAGGCCAACAAACCTTGATCAACGTTCCTTGAAAGTGCATCTTTTCTTCTGGCAGGAGAGACTCAGGCCAGTGCAAAATAAATGTTTTCTTTAAAATACTCACCGACAAAGTTGATCTGTCAGAACAGAGCCCTTTCTATGAGGAGAGACCTGTTTTATGACCATTTGTTTGCATGAATAGTCCTGCATTCTCTGTGTGACTTGAAACGTGATTGTGCATTTTCCTAAATCCATTGTGTGGAAGAACAAGAAGATACATTGCTGTGCCTCACTGCTGAACACATTTTGGCCCTCAAACCACGGGACACTCAAATTACAAATATATACACCAACTTCATAGCTTTTATCTCTAAAATAATTTCATGCAGAGAAAATAAGATTATTATCTTAGAATGGTTTTGCAAAGGCATTCAGTCTCAGGGTTAGGAAACCAAATAACTTTAGCTCATTAGAAATTAAAAGAAACAAAGGAGAACTTTATAGGACAAACAATTTGCTATGGATTCTCATGGATATTTTGTTCACCAGGAGCCACACTGATCAATTATTGATTGTTTCATGTACCTGGCTGGGAAGTTTAAAATTTGTGGAATCAGCTTCAAGGTTATCTTCTTTTTCTTTTTCTTTTTCTTTTTTAAGAGATACCTATGTAGTTAAATTTTTCCCAGCTTTGACTTCCTCTAGAAGTATACTAGGTAATGCTATCATCATTCATGGCTGAAACAGAGACTGAAAACCTATATATCAATGGTACCTAAACAAATTCTTGTTATTTATGTAAATAGAAAGAAACGCTAGCTCTCTGTGCACATGTGTGATGAGCAACGATGGCCATGGCTCCTATACGCACAGTATAAACCAGGTGCAGGAATGGCCATTTTTGCTTGTATTCTGTGAGCTAAAAGACACGCCTTAATGTCTAAGTTACAGGTATACGTTCTGTTTGTTTTGTAAATGATGTCTGATCTCTGACAGATTTTCTAAGGGGGACCGAAAGGATTTCCTTAAGAATCAGGGTTCCTCGCTGCCCTATAAATAAACTCATTATTACTTAGGCCATTGCCCTGCTTCCTGGGGCTCAATAAAGATTAATCGAATGCATGAATTTAGTTGGGGGTGATATTATTTAAAGAACCATGTGGCTCAGTGTCCAGGTTTTTGGTTGTTGTTGTTGCTGCTGCTGTTTCAAGCACTACAGGATGACGAACAACTTTCATGGCTCAAAATCTTGCTCTTACAGCTTCATGCTAAGGTTCAGCTAGGGTTCATATAGGATGTTATGATCTTGCAGAATTCACTGGATATGAAAGGAGAAGAGCATGTGATCACAGTAAAATTTATGGTGGTGGTGGTGGCACGGCGCTGGTGGGGAACCGCAGTTAAACACTAACAATAACGGAGTGTCACAGTGCACACATTGACACCTCCTGACATTAACGGAGGAATGCTAAATCCTCCGTGTAGAGGCAGTGCTTCAGTCCGTCTTTGTGTTGTCAACCAGGTTATTTGGGGAGATAGCCATGCCATTTTATTGATAATTCAAGCTGCAGAGCAGAAGGGACATTTAGCGGGGAGCTCTGTCCTAGTCTCAAGCTGGAGAGTGACTGCCATTCTCAGGTAAGTCCTTGGTCTTCAAGGTCAAAAATGTTTCTCAAAGGGAATCTCAGGAACACAAGGAGAACTCTTTGTTTCCCCCTTGGGGAGGACAGAGCCAGCCAGTTGTTAAATAAAGCATTTCAGTAGCCAGAATCCTCATCACGACAGAATCAAATTCCTTTTGACATTGGCAGGTACAGCAAGTTCTGTGAGCAACTGTACTAAATTAAATGGTAATCATGCTTGAGATCTCCAAATAGCATTTTCTTAGCACCACCTCGCCAGTATAAGTAGTTACATTTACCTTAACATAATTGCTATATGTTATATAACTATTGCTATAATAATACAATGAAATTTGCACATTAAAAAAAGCATTTAAATCTTCATGTAGGTGTAACGTAAAAGTGTGGCAAATTTTGTATTTAGGGAAGGAATGATGTTTAATGTTTCTGTAGAACATTAACTATGGACATCATAAATTGTCAATGGAACTGACCAGTTGGATGCAGTGATTCAATTGCATTTAAGACTTCTGCCCTTTAGTCATGTGAGAAGGCTTTTATTTTTATTCTTTTCACCTGCATTCCAGAGCCCCAGTTAGGCACTCTATGCTTCTAGATGATGTTCTTTTTATTCACATTTATTTTATAAAAGAAAAAAGGTAGGGCCACACATAATTAAGGCCCAGGTGTGCTAATAACCAAACATACAATGGGGCAGAAGGATCGCCCAATCCATTTCCTCTCACAGGAGAGTAACCTCCATAACTCACTTTAAGCACTGCCATTCATGAGTTATGAGTCATTCCCTTTCTAGTGAAAATAAATTCTCCCGCACCATCAGCCTGCACTGGGTATTTTTCTTAGGACATGTAAATTGTAAAAGTGTACAGATGTAATTGTGTCTGACATTACCAAGAAACTCTAAGCCCTTGCTTATGGACACAGGCTTGTAAGGAAATCCATGCAGTTTGGGGACCAGGGATGTCTAATTACAAGTTGGGGTTCTTTGGTTTTTTTTTATTAAAGTGAGTTTATTCTTGAGGTTTTTATGGTGTTGGTAAACTGCTTAATCTGTCCCTTTGTGTTTTATGGCGCCAGCCAAATCCTTCAGGTCAGAGAGACCCAGCAGCCTAGCCTCAGTCATTTATCTCACCTTCCATTTTCTGCACCGTTTGACTTCCAAGTGGCACTTTCTTGGGACTGAAACCTGGAACCTAAGGGTGTTAAGTGAGGGGCTTTAAAAAGTTTTAAATTTTCACGGGTCTCATATTTAATCCTGATTCACTGATGGCAAATAAAATTTGGGGTAAGATTTGAAGAGTCCCCGAATTCTTGAAATCCATCAACTGGGTCTCTTGGGGTGCTTTGGGAGACCTGGATTTCTGCACAATTACTAGGCACCAAGTAATCTTTCTGTGTGCTCACAGACCTGTGATATTATGTTATGCTCACTCATAATTTATCATAAATAAAATAGAAAATACATTTCTAAACATGTGTCCTCCCCCAAAAAATCTAAAGACACACATTCTTAGAGTTAAAAGCTGAGAGCACAGCAGTCATCTTCCTTCACATCTTTGTAAAATGCATGCAGTAGATGTGAGACTTTTCTGTTTATTATATATCTAAATCGAGGAGGAAGCTCAGTTTTCTTGAGTATTCTTCCAAGTTTTATTTCCCTTATAATTGGTGCATTATTCTTAAGTCCTCCTGTGGTACTGAGCCGAGGAATTTCCTTGTACCATTCTCTTCCTCTTTTTGCACATTATCAAAATGGGAAAGAAGAAATATATTGACTGATTTTTTTATATGACCACATCAGGACTTTCTGAGAATGAAAGAGGGTTGTCAGCCATCATATGCTTTTCCAGCATTCAAGAGACTGAGACATTGGGGTTGTTGTGAGTTCAAGGCAAGTCTGGGGTTAGGTAACAAAACCGTGTCTCAAAAAAAAAGAATGTTGACAGATGCCAGAAATTTGTGTTGAAATATTCTTGCAAACAAACCAAACAAGGTGTTTGTGTGTCCAGATGGAGAAAGACAATAAAACACAGTCTCCACTGATGTTATAAAATATTTTGGAAGTACATGACATTCATTATAGTCTTCTATTTTTAATGTTTTTATACTTCCAAAATATTTTATATAATAGTGATGAGTTAAACATTAAACCTTAGAAGCAGCTAAAAATAACTAAATATAATAGATAAAACCAACCTAAAATGTTTTATTTATGCATTAAAGATCTACTCAGCACAAGAATTTTACAAGATGCACCATTGGGTTTTGGTGCTTCTCCTTTCTGAGACTTGCCTAGATAAGCATTTGCAGCATTATTTGAACACAAGAATCATCATTTGTGCTTGGCATGGTGGCACACACTTTTAATCCCAGCACTTGGGAGGCAGAGGCAGGCAGTTGTCTGTGAGTTCAAGGCCAGCCTGGGCTACAAAGCTAGTGCAGGACAACCAGGGCTGATATACAGAGAAACACTGTCTTGAAAAACTAAAAAAGAAAGAAGGAAAAAAAGAAAAAGAGGAATCACTATTTGGCCCAAACATGTTTTAGGTTTAGGATCTGATAATCTGATAGTAAGTATGTTCTGAAATCTCCAGATGTAGAAGAAAGTCATTTGGGGATAGACTGTAAAGTCCATTAGCCCTGAGTTTGGTAGGGAGAATCATTGTGTGCTTAAATCAATATTTTATTAATGCCAAATAAATGCTTGGCTATATTCATCTTCGAAAGAAAGAAAAGCAAATGTGATCAAAACTATCCCACTCCCTCGGATAAGGCTGACAGCTAGAATTGCATGGCGGTGTGCTGTGGGCTGTGATAATGGAGAAGGTGGCAGGTCATTGCTGCCTGCGGTCCCCTAACAGCTGTGACATCCTGATCTCAAGATCAGCTGACATGCTCAACAGTCACCACCGTTAACACCAGGAGGGTCTGGCCACAGAGCATCGGTGTGCTAGCTTGACCTTTCTCTTCCTTAAGGTCTATGGGTGATCTAGTCTGCTCTTCTTCTCTTGGTGTTTTTATTACACACAATCTCCAGTTATCAGAAAAGGACCTCTTATGTAAAAGGAGAGCCAGCTGAGACAGGAAGTTATTAAGCTTACTCAAAAGCCCTGCTGGTTATCAAGAGAAGTCCACTGCTACTATTAAGCTTGGAAAATCCTCTGCCTAAAATCACTGACCGGAGTATGTCACATAGTTTGCCACTCAGTAGCCTGGCCTTAGGGCTTGTGCTGAACCATTGCCAACTGCCTCTTGAAGCAAACAAGACAAGAGCCCTCACCAGAAGCATGCAAGACTCGCAACAAATGCAGGTAGAACCCAAACATGGTCCTTAACAGTCTTTCACTACCCTGACTCTCCCATGACTGAGAAATGGGATGACTGGAGTTGTCACTGAAGATGTCCTTCCTATAGTGCCATGGGTGCCTGCTGGGAGGTCTCTGTCTTGCAGATAGATTGGTCACGTTAAAGGTGCCCCAGCAACCACCAACGGTGCAGCTCAGGACATGCGTTTAGAAGACATGAAAGCACCTTATATAGGGTATTTACAAAGAAACCTTCAAGGTGACTTGGGCTAAAGTAAGTGTAACAATGTACCAAGCAAAGGCTCGGGATAGCACTGTCGGCCCTTTGCACCCTAGAAACAAAACCTAAAAGAAGTTACACGCGTCTTGCTAAGTGCTCCCTCACTGCCCCCACTCACAAGGCCTGTGAACTCTGAATATCTCACTGAGAACATGTTGGTGTGGAGCAGAACTTCCTGGGAGCATCCTGTCTTTCGAAACACTCAGACTGGCCCTGGTGGGACGCTCTGCTTTTCTTGTCTATGGGAGAAGGAGAAAGTGCTGAACTGAGACCTGCTGACAGGGAATACGAGTCTATAGGACGGGCACCCTCCGGGCTACCAACAGGACAAGCGTGCAGCACATGGTCTGCTGTGTCCAAAAGCGAAGATGGCCAGTCATTTCTGTGATTCCCCTCTTCCATGATGCAGTCTTCACAGGGCCGGCTGTTCAGGGTCCAGGTTCTCAGCATGACTGGGCTGTATGTGCAGAGTGGGAGGGCAAAGGCTGCGGCCATGATCTCTGCCGCACTCCTCCCTTGGCCTACGCTGGTACAAATACTTACCAGATTTGCTACGTGAATGGATACTTTTCAGAATGTCACTATTTTATTCAAGCCTGGAATGTTTGGTTACAAAAATGTTTGCGTTTTTCAGTTCAACATAAGCTATTTCACTCTTTATCATTATCTATTTAAACTTTTTTAAAAAAAGCAAAATGATCATATTCAAAACCTTTTGAAATTGCAAGTAAAGTCTTCTTTTTCTTAAAAAAATATATATTTCAATGAATAAATGTTATTCATGGATTTTTTGACACGAAGTAAAGTGAGTTTTTTTGTAATTTGACTACTGACCTCCTGATTTACATCCAGTAGGCTTTCTCCTGTGCATACATTAGGCATTTTATAGAAGAGGGCTGTTTCATTTATGCTGCCAGATCTTTGTGTCTCCATTGAGCCTCATTTGTAAAAATGCTGTATGCTATCAGGTTGATCTTAGTGCAACCGAGGCAAGTTTAGACTAAAAATGTTAAATGGTTCTGTAACTCCGGCCGGTACTGCTCAAGAACTGTCAGTTCATGGACCAAGCAGATGTCAGGTGACCCTGAAAAACCCATCTCCTTTGTCATCTTCATAGCCCTTAAAACCCGCCTATCCACCCCTGTAGTCTCACGGTAGAGGCTGGATTCATGAGCCAGGTTGTCTGGGCCCTAATCCCACCTCTGCTATTTTATATATGCTATCTGGTGCATCTGTTAGATAGGACAGTAAGAATAGTATCTACCTAGAGCTCCCTGTAAGGGTTCATAAAACTGGCATGTTTACAAGAGCGCTTGGCATATACTGAGCACCATGACAGTATTAATAATTGTTACTGTTTCCCAAAGCCTATTTTCTTAAGCATGACCAATTTCCTTTTTTATAATTAAAAAAAAAATTAATTTGTGAATTTCACATCATGCACCCTGTTCCCTCCCATCTACCACCTCCCTTCAGGCCCACCATCCACCCTTGCAATCTGTCCCAAGCATAAAAAATAACAGCTCATTGTGGAAGCTGCAGTGTGTCTCAATGTGCCCCACAATATTCCCCTTTGTCCACACATTCCACTTGCAAATGTTCCAAATGTTCATTAGAATGACTCCTTGGTCTGGTACAAGGCCCCTGGTTTCCGCTACTCCGTCAGTCCTGGAACCTCACTGGGACTCCTCTCACATATGCTGTAGCTGTCCTGTGTCATGGAGATCCTGAATTTCTGGATACACAGCAAGTACCTAGAAACAGCCATTAACTGAAAAACTGCTCTTCAGCACCACCTACAGTTGACGCTATGGCTGTCATATTTTGCAAGTGTCTGAATTCCACAGAACCACCATGGCAGTCATGTTCTTTGTCTGGCATTCCCTGACCTGCAGGCTCAGCTTTAAAATGGAGACACCTCCTAACTGGCTTAGATATTGATGTTGGCTAATGACAGAAATGTGTTGATAGTCTATCTGAACATGGGAAGGAATCTTACTGACCTGTGTAGTTGAAAGGCTTCACTGTTGTATGCTGTGGGAGGTAGGGGAAGAATTATCCCAGAGAACATGTCAGCTCCTTGAAAGCCTGTCACTGGATGCCTGCAGAGGACAGTATCAAGGCTTTTCTTAGGTGACAGGAAAACTGGATCTATGCACCTGACTGTCTCTTTACTTAGACATATTGTGTTTATTGCTCGTATTTCTGACATTCACCATGAGAGGATGCAAGTGAGAAAACATATTAACACTCTAGGTCAATAAAACTCATTATTATTGAGGGGAGACATAATTTAATTTGAAAATAAAATAATAAGCTAGAGACAAAGAATAAATACATCAAGACATACCTCCCCCACCTCTCTGTTTTCTTTTTGAAAGTATATTATCTTCAGCAGGCAGCTGACTTCTTCTGTAATATGGGTAAACGTAGGTCTGAATGGATGGGACTGAAGGAAGATGGATGAGGTTGGGAAGAGCAAATGGAAACTTAGTGGCAGGTGGACACTTTTTCAGGCCTGATGATTCTCAGAAGCCATTTACCAGGCATCTTTAAATCACAGTCAAGAGCAAGTTGCTGCTTCAGTAACTCAGGTATCACAGTCAGGAGAGGTAAATATGCCTTGTGCAACCATGTGTCTGCTGAACTTCAAGGATTGTTTATTCTGAGGGTCCACAGATGAGGTCCATAGTCTTGGAATGATGTGAAATCATTAGATTTTATAGAACGAGAGTTTGTGTATCTCATTAAATTCTCAAAAGTATTCATGATCTAAAACATTTTAGAGCCAGGTGCTGAATTTCAAGGGGCGGGGGGAAATAAAAGGTTACTGTATAAAAACCCCAAGCAACAAAGACATAAATGGAGAGAGAATGATAGTTTATAACTCAGCAGCAAAGAACAAGGCCCAACCATCTACCTTCAGAGCAGAGATGGAGGCAGAAGGGACATACATGAACAACTTCCCCAGACATGCCAAGGGAGGGTCGGGAGCTAGAGACTTCAGAGGCCACAAAATAGGGTACAGTAGGATGAAGAAGGAAGCTGTGAGTCCCCATGTCTCCATCTCACTTCTACATAGTAGAAGATTTGTTCTTACCCTAACATGGAACCAGAGTATTTGCTGGAGAAAGCAAAGCCCTATCCTTTAAGATACCAGCAAAAGGACAAGATAAGTGCAGAGGGTAGAGAATCATTCAAAAGCCTGTAGCCTCCTGCACGAAAAGCCACAGTTCCTGTTTTGGTTTAGTGTTTACACTGTTCTAGCCAACAGATCGGAGAGTCCAGAGATGAGAGCTTAGACCTAGTGTTTGGCAACCTGCAGGCACCTCGCACCCATCCTGGAGCAGGGTGAGCTTCAGGTAACCTCATTTGTAAGTGTGGACAGTCACCAAAGGACCTTTGAGAGGACACACACAAAAAAAGAAAGGGCTCAGAGGACATGGGCAAGTCAAAGGAGCAAAAGAAAGTATCAGAAATGTTTATTTCTTCAGAAAGGTAGGAAACTAATACACCTGTGGGAGAGCAACAGTATGGTATTAGAAAAGAAGCAGAAAAATGCCTGCAAATTTAAAACTCTTAGAAAAAAGAATAGTCCTACAGGAGATAGAAAAGATTTTTTTTAAATAATAGAACCAATATTCAACCTTTTGGAGTTCTGCTCATATAAGACAGGACAAAATATTGAAGGGCTGCTGAGATGGCTCAGAAAGAAGAGGCCCTGTTGCCAAGCCTGACAACCTGAGTTCGATTTACTGTATCCACATGGCGGAATAAGAGAACAGACTCCTGTAAGTGATGGCATGTCCATACATATATACACGTGTAAAAGTTAAATAAATAAATGTAACAAAAAATGTACTGAAGAAAAACAACAAAAAAATTTGAGGAACCATGTGCTGGAGAAACAGAGTTTGCTGATCAGATTTACGATGTGAACAGAATGAAGAGAAAACCCTGAACCAAGTGTATCTTAGTGAAATTGCTAAACGCTGGGAATAGAGAGGCCATTCAGAAGCAAGCAAGCTAGCACTAAAAGTATTAGGAACAGGAATGGCATGTTCTTCCCAAAAGCAATGTTACAGTCTAGACAATGAAGTGATTAGTCTTTTTGAATCCTGAGAGAAACCATTTCCCCTAAAGTTGTCAGGCAAACTAACAACTGATTGTGAAAACAGAATGAGGTCCTCCCCACTTCAACCATGCAAACCCTTGGAAAAACTGGCACCTCAGGAAACTGACAAATCTTTCTTATGAAGACCTGCAAAATGAGGCAGAAATGGAGGAAAGGCACAGGACGCAAGAGACAAGAGATTATCCCCCAGGAGGGAAAACCAGAAGGCCCGCGTGAGGACAAACCAGACCTTACTACCCCAGGACACAAAAGATCACATAAGTGTGAGACTTGATTCTCTTCAAAACTATTTAACAGATTTTTTTTTTTGGTCTTTTTTTCGAGACAGGGTTTCTCTGAATATCTCTGGCTGTCCTGGACTCGCTTTGTAGACCAGGCTGGCCTCGAACTCACAAAGATCCGCCTGCCTCTGCCTCCCAAGTGCTGGGATTAAAGGCGTGCGCCACCACCGCCCGGCCTATTTAACAGATTTTATAAAGTCATGTAGGATATGGAAAGGCGTAGCTGTTTCAAAGAAATCTGAACTCCAGGAAATGAAAGTATTTAAGAAAACACTCATAGAGCATTATTAGTCGGCTGGGCAGTACTTACAATATTAAACATGACGAACGCTCTGGGCAGGGGTGACATTGGGAATGGAGGGCAGGTGCAGAGACCATCACCTCTCATCTGCCACTACACCATCAATGTTTCAAGGCACTGGGGAGGGATGCTGGGAATGTGCTCCCCTCTGCCCTGCATTGCTGTGAGCCCTTAGGCACAGGACGGAGCCCCTCTGTGACTCAATTTCCTCATCTGTAAATGGAGCTAATAATAGCTATTACCTCATAAGTCTGGTAAAAAATATTAAGTAAGTTAAGCAGTTGAAAACTCTTAGGGGAATTAATAGAAATTTAGGAGTGACTGTGTAAGTATTTGGTGAAAAATCAAGTGCTAAAACATGTATACTGTGTAGCAATATGGTAGTAATGTCACCAAGTTAGTTAAACAAATAAATTTGGTTGCCTTTAGGAATCAGGAAATATGAACAATGAGAGACTGAAGATTTTTGGCTTTAGATTTCTTAGTATGGTTTTAGAAAATTATTACAGGTAATAAAATAAACAAAAACTAACATCCAACAAGTTTTAAAATGAAGTGTACACCCAAGCTTTGGCGATGACTTTGGCAACAGCCCCAGGCAATTTGTTAACATTTCCCATTTGTTGTATAAGTGATATCATGTGTGTTTCCAAATCTAGCCAAGGAACCAAGTCAGATTTGAGAAATGAAACTGTCACTCCTGGAATCCATTGCTCAGTTATTTCTGCATTAAAACCACAATTAATTATAAAACATAGCTTTCATATAAGTATTAGTCCTATCCGAGATTTGTGGAGGAGATAATTGCAAGCTTGCTTCCCTCCTCCTCCCCTGTGATAAAGAATTTAACAAGCAATAGAAGGAGAGACTTACACTGTAAGGGGGAGGGGCAGTGAAGGCCTCCTATGGAGAGGATGGTTGCACACATCTTTCTCCCAAAGGCGTGTTTCCTCCTCCAAACTAGTGAAAGGGTCAGCTGGAGCCAGAGAACTGGTGCAGTTTTGCACCTATAATGATGTAACTGCTTCCAGGAGGAATTGCACCCCAACCATGCAGTTCACACAGCTACTGGGATCAGAAGCAAAGACTTAAAAAGCGTGGAATCTTTAACTCTTTAATTCTCAGTCCTGGTTGTCTAATGCTCAGTGTCTAGCACTTATCTGAATGCATTTCAATCTGCCCATCACCCCAATATGGATTAAGGGATTTATGATTCTGGAACGTCATCATGAAGCAATTTGAGTAGTTCTCTATTCCTCCACTTATTAATGAAGGAAGGTTTTGTCGTGTTTGCTCTCATTTGAGTAGCAGCTAGGGGCTAGAACTTTTCAGTTTTGAAGTTCCCTTCATATCCCCCTACTTCCAAATGCAATGTTTATCATACTACGCAATGGCAAAACACACTTTACTCTGGGCCTTCCCCAAACTCTCAGTGTGGAGAGCACAACCTCTCTAAAAAAAGGGAATGAAACAGGCTGAACTCTGTCCTGGTGTGACAGCAAGTGAATTCCTCACTGTGGGTACTTTGGGCTGAGCAACTGACCACTCACCACACTGTCATCTAAGAGGGTGACAGCTAATCATTTCCTTAAATGATGTGGGCATGAAACCAGCCGATTGCTTCTCAGCCTCCCTGCCCCTGGCACTGACTTGCCATTGTCCCCTTCTTCCCAGACTGCTGGGTTTCAAGAGATTCTGACCGAGGTGGAAATTTTAGCGGTGATTGTGGGATGCCTGTGTCATGACCTCGACCACAGGGGAACCAACAACGCCTTCCAAGCTAAGTAAGTGTTCTAATTGTTGTGATTTTAATGCATTTGCCTTTCTCTTCAGAGCCAAAGGTGACGAGTGCTAAAGAGTAAAGCATTAATTTCTGGCATCAGAGGCCAAGGCCACGCAGGCTTGGGCATGCATGTCATGGGGCCCATCCATCTTTATAATTCCCCATTCTTCTTTTAATTGCAAATTTGCCCTTCATGTCAAGCTTGTTGATTCGGTCTGTGTCTGCTGACCTCAGTCAGAGAGCACAATTCAGCTTTTCAAAGTCCTATTCTTTTCCTCTCAGCCCCTCTGCCTCCATTCCATGACAAGATGCTTGGACCTGCTACTGTCAAATCTGGTTCTGAGATGATTTGAATAAAAACAGGCTCCGAAAGATGAATGAAACAAAGATTGCTTTGCTCTTCCCATTCCAAATCCCATGAAAAGATGGAAACAGACAAAGGAATCACATAAACACAGGGATGAGTAAGAGACTAGTAACCCTGCACATAATTCACATGGATAGACCAATCTGCCCCCAAAGAAGTTGTTCTGGTCAAGAAACATTGTGACAAGGGCCACAGGACTCAGGTGTATTAGAAATACAATTAAATCCCAGGCGTCAGGACTCCTGCAAGAAGGTTAAGTTTTAATGTTCTTTGAACTAGATATCTCCTAAGATGGTCGGAGACTGTGGAGAGATGTTTCAGAAGGGAAGGGAACAGTAAGAAAGGCTTCTGTAGAGAGGTGGGATTAGCTTTCAGATGACAGATTTCAAAGTTCTCTGAGAGGGTAGAGCTCCAGCAGCTGAAACTCTAAAAACCCACTGTGAGTCAACTAGTTGCTTTCAGCTTGTTATGCCTTTTATCCCCTGTCTACCTACCTCCTGAGTCAGACCTTGATGTCTTTGGCCCTCGTGTTAGATCTGGTCTAGCAAACTGTTTTGATCACATGTTCTTATCTCCATCCTTCATCCTATTGCCCACCTTTTCGAGCTTCCTTCCTCAATACCCAGCATCCAACAGTTCCTTAACCCTCTTAAACATCGATGACATCCAGCCTGAAAAAACCCAGCCTCAGTTCACTCTGACAATTCAATTTCTTGGTGGCCTGCCTGGACTTGTCACAGCACCGGGAGAAAAGATCACTGTTATGTGAGCTTGAGACACAAGAGATGCACATCTTCTCAATTCATCTGCGTGCTCAGGACTCCACACCAGACTTTCTGCATACTCCACCAGCTCAGCCTGCATTGCTCTTAGCAACTCTGTACCCCTGGCATTCTCTCTTCCTAAGCTCCACTGCCTCCCCACACCCACTCTACAGATCACCTTGCCTCCTACTTCACTGAGAAAATTGAGGCCATCAATCGAGAACTCTCTCAATTTCCTCCCCTGCCACCTACACACTTATCTATCCCCGACCCCGTCCTTTTCTTGCTCCCTCCTATCTCAGTGAAAATGCTGTCTGTCCCATGCATGGGGCTAATCCCTCCACCTCTGCTCTGGGTCTTTCCTGCCCCTCTCTTCTAGGATCCTTTACCGTCAATCTCCTCCTCCTTCCTGTATCTACATCTCCTTGTCAATGGATGCTGTGCATCTAATTAGCATGAGCAATTCTACCCCATCTTGAAAAATCCACCTTCACCCCCCCCCCCCCCCCCACCCACACACACACACACTTGTCTTTTTAGTGACTGCTCTGTCTCCCTCTTTCCTTCCTAGGCAAGCTTCTTGGGAAAGTGTCTGCTTTGGTTGTCTCTGCTCCCTCCAACCCCTGTCTATGTGTGGAGTGTTTGATCCTGTCTCACAACCAAATTTGTCCTCAGTGTTCCCGTTTTCAAAACTGCTGCACCCTTTCCCATGCCCTCCATTCTTGGCCCTGCATGCCATGGGTCATATTTTCTTACTTCCTCCTTCCTAAACTTCTCTTCATTCTTTTTCCTCACAAAAGATATTTATCTACCTGTGTGGCTGGCCTTCTTCCTCAGTTTGCCTCAAGGCCTTTCTCCTGTGTCCCCCATTCCTCTCCTGTTTTCTTGACTATTTGTGCAGGGCCTCCATCCACCCACTCCTGAGCCCTAGCTGCATTTCTTGGAGCTGTAATTCACATGTGCATATCTCCAGATACTCCCATCAGCTGCTGGAAGAGCCTTCTACTTGGAGACCCAGAGTGCTCTCATTCTCAGCCTTCCCCTTTATTCGTGTCCCTCCTTCTCTTAGTCTCTACCCCAGTGAATGTACAAGTCACGTGGCAGGCTCAATGGCATCAATGTCAAAGCCAGCCCCTCCTCTGCACTCTGGGAACAATTTCCGCTTCCTCGTATCTCTTCTGATGCTGCAACAGAAAGCCCAGCTCCCTTCGTGCTTGCTTGGTATCCTTTCTCACACATGAAGATGTTCACATCACTCTCCTGCTTCGTCCTCAGGCCTCCTGTAAATTTTAGATATTCATTTTCCTTAGTTTAGTCTCTTAAGGCTACTTCAAATCAGACTCTGGCTCATTTCTCTGGCTTAACACTGACTTTACCTGGCCACTCATCCCAGACAGAAGATATTTGCTCTCAGGGAGGCCCTGCTAGCTCACACCTTTCTGGTGCCTATTTCCCCCTC
The DNA here is from genome assembly GCA_907164525.1 of Lophiomys imhausi. Lineage (NCBI taxonomy): Eukaryota > Metazoa > Chordata > Mammalia > Rodentia > Muridae > Lophiomys > Lophiomys imhausi. Next base: position 1,878,461 of record CAJQZJ010004748.1, on the reverse strand, counting down.
CAGAAATGTCCTTCTGCTCCTTTCTGCATAGCTCCTCTGAACACATCACCTCCAGGGTTCTACCCCGATGCACACCACCCTTGTCACTGTCTCATGCCTTTATAGTGCCCTGGCGATGCCTTTTCAAAAGTACACACCCTGCTCCATTTTAACTACTGACTTTCAGATGCATCCCTTCTTCTTCTTTAAGTGCCAGGAACATAATAAAACACACAGGAAATGTTTGCTGAATGAATGGTAACTGGATGAATTGTACTTATTTTAATATGCCTCTTGACTTTTAGATAAATGTGTCCTTTTACAGATGCAGATGACAAAACACAGCCTTTAAATGTATAGATTTGATGCTGTAGTAAAGGCTTAAAGCTTATTAATGTATATGCCATGGGATTCTTTTGACAGTTTCTTATTTAACTTTTTTTTTAATTTCCTTATTTTTTTCAAAATTCCTCTTTTCTATGCCAACAGCATACTGTCAGTGTGTTTTCCTTTAAGACCCTTTTCCAAGCCCCTCACCATATTACTACTGATGCAAAAAGAAGAGCTAACTAGTTAGAACTGTGTCTGTAAACCAAGAATGGACTGCCCGTGTATTCTTTTGAAGGGTGACGGGTGCAGTGGCACAGAGTGCCTGAATACCACTCACCCTCCCCAGCTAGCCTATGCATCACACTGAACAGGGAAGCACTTCCCAACACTGGCCCCTCAGCAGATTAGACCAAGAGTCCATACCTAATCAAAGCTGGACCAATAGGACATTGCTGTGCATGTTCATGGCATTGTATCAGCTAGCTATAGAGAACTGAGCTACAGCTCCTTGCAGACTCACGGCTGCCACTATGAGAAGTTTAGATGGCTACACTAAGTGGGTGAGAGAAACAAGAAGGCCAGTCTACAGAAAGGAGTGGGAGAGGAAGATAATGGTCAGAGAGAAGTCAACAGGAGACAAGTAACTAGACAAGTAACTGGAAAGAAAGTGAAAAAAAGAATCAGACTCCAATCAACCCTGGCTCCTCCCCACTACATTTCCTACGTCTGGGGAAATTTTTGTGACCGAGTCAGGTTTCCTCTGTCTTTTAATCTAGCCTTTTCCTGAAGAAGCTCACTGGTCCACATTTTCATTTCTTGCAGATACCAGTCCCCGAGACAAGGACAATGATCATTTGTCTGTTAACTGCGCTAAGTTCTCGCCCACACTTCTGTAGATAGTTTTGTCTCTATTTTACAGCTTGTCCAAATTCATCCACCGAAACGTAGCATAATGGCAATTAGATCTGGACGCTCTGATTACAAACACCACCCTTTAACTATCACATCAACTTTTTTTTTTTTTTTTTTGTCTTTGTGACATCCACCTTGGACTATTGACAGTGAGTTTTCAGTTCACTGGCTATCTTGTCAGATGCGCTCTAGAAAAGTAAAATACATCCTGACATCCAGCAACTCAAAATGCAGAGCTGTAACAACTGTGGAGCTCCGGTTACCTTTTATATCTTTCAATGTCTTAATCTTGCAAGAACTGGAAATGAATGCCCTCTAAGTCTCAGGTCAGTTATCCAGGGCTAAACAACTTTCACAGATATTAGGGAAGTAATAAGTGACTGACACCAGACGTTTGCTTATCCTTAGTCCCATTATCAACTAACTCTACATGCTCTAAGACGGTAGAGAGTGTTTCCTCAAACCAAGTCATCTTGCACCCAATTTCCTAGCTTGTAATTATCCATCGGCCCTGCTACTACCCAATGAAGTCATGTTTGGATTCATAACACTTATTGCCAGCTTGACCTCAGCTAAGATTCCACTTGACAATGTATGTCAGAACAGACTTAATACTGTTTAGTGATTAGGATAAGGTTTATTCAGTGAGTGTACCACTGTTTAAAATCCATAAGAAGAAACATGTAACATTTTCTCCTCTTTCATTCTTCAATAATATAGTGTTTTCTGGGTTTAAGACCTTGTGTTAGACCTTCTGGGAGAAGTAGGAAGTGCAGCAGACAAACTCTTCTTTTAAACTGTTCATAGTCTAACTCAACCTTTCAGATGATTTTGACAACAGAACTTAAATGCTAAAGCTATTATGTGGTAAAGCATAGATTACCTTTTTGCCATATATAATGCTATAAAAAGGAAAAACAGGAGACTTTTAGCAAGGGACAGATTACTATATAAAATGCGAAATGCCGCTACAATAAAAAAGTGTGACTTTAGTTAGTGCACAATTTGATTTATACTCTTAGCCTTTCTGATAAGTGAACCTTTGCATTTTCATATTTTATCCTTAATTTTTAAGTATTGGAGAGCGTGCAGTGAATGATCAATAGGTAAAGAGGCCACCAATCCCACAGTGCTCCACCATTGCGGCTCTCTCTTTTCTCCAGGGACAGCACTGCCCACTCATCCCCCTCTCTATTACAGCTGCCCCTGATGATTAAATATCAGCACAGCACAGCTTTGTAGTATATTCTCCTAGGAGATCCCTCCTATTCATTTCTAGCATAATCTCTTACACTCATTTCTTGGGAATGAAAACCCATCTTGTCGCTTTCGGCCAGGTCCCAGAAGTGAAATACTAGGGCACATTAATCTGCCCTGACAACCTAATCCCACTCCTCACCACCTCCCAGCAATTCCCAGCTTCCTAATTACCTTTCATAGTTCGCCTTTTTAAAGTTTCCTCAAAGCCACGGGCTGCACACCGCCATTAGCTCTTTTTCCCAAAGAATATGCATCTCCAGGACATAAGAAAGATGTGCTTTGGTATGCACAGACTTTGAGTGTCTTCACGAAGCAATGAACGTCTGTAGAAACAGAATTGTCCCTTTCACATTTCCGTACCTTCCCTTCTGTGTACTGCCAGTCTCAAAATGAAAGACTTTAGTATCTGAGGTGATCCAGGCAATAATGCACATCAGGGATATTCACATTTATAAATTGCCATGCTTCCTCTCCCTCTTCCCACCCATATGCACACACATGTGCATATAAAGTATATATGATCATATTTCTGCAGCTATGGGGTATGTGCCCAAAGCCAGTTAGATGATAGATATGCTTATCATAAACAATCAAAATGAGATGTGGTGTTAAAGTCAACCTTCTCATATGACTGATGTAAGTTTTTTTTTCATTTAGAAAGTAGGAGTATATATTCATGCAGTGTTTTATGAGAAAGGCATGAGCTCTTTTGAAAATGGCTTTATGACCCGTTAAGACCACTTACGACACCAAAAAAAGAAAGCCGTGTGTGGTTGTGCGCTTTAATCCCAGCACTCGGGAGGCAGAGGCAGGTAGTTCTCTGAGAGTTCAAGGCCAGCATGATCTTCAGAGTGAGTCCAGGACAGCCAGGGATATACAGAGAAACCCTGTCTCAAAAAAAAAAAAAAAAAAAAAAAAAGAGTGCGTAAGGTTCCACATCATGCTGCTCCCTGTAGAGCTACAGTGGATGCTTTTACATATTGATGCCACTGGAGAATCCTATAAGAAGTAGTTTGAACATTTAAAGTCAGCATTTCTCCAAGCTATTTGACATTGGAACCCATTTTATTTCAGCTTGTCATATCTTTGGGCATTTCAGAGAACTAATAGTCTGTAGAGTATTTGTTGACAGGTGGGTTTCTCTTCTGCCATTATGTTATTTTCCATTTTATTTAAACTGGCTTTTGCTCTCAGTGATCCTAGGACACCCACAGTATGCAAGTACATAAGAGCATGACAGACAGAATTCCTGGTGAGCCTTGGCCAGGAAAGAAAGCATGGAGAGGTCTGAGAGTCTTCAAAGTACTGGTAGGAACCATATACAATAGTACAAATCTGGGGCTCAAGTGAAATAGAAGAACTGCTTCAATGACTTTAGTAAAGTAGTGCCAGCTCCATTCTCGGATGCTCAGATGGCACTTTGCCTAGAAGAAGCTGAGTATTTTACTACAGTATTGGTCAGAGAAAGCATTCTGCATACATCTGGAAGACTGTGATCTTCCTGAAGGGAGGAACCATGAGTTACACATCTGTATTTCATGTGGCTGCGACCTGACAATATAATAGTCCTCAGTGCTGTTGGCTACATCAGTGATAGGAATATATATTCATGCATACATGAATGGATGGGTGAATTCCAGTGTCTTCTCGAACTGAAACCACATTAGCATGGTTCAATTTCAAAATCTACATGTCTTCTGTACCCAAATTCTTCACTGATTGAAAGTTGGGATTATAGAAAGGAAAAAAATAGAGATTCTAATAATAAGACCTGACGTCCAACTGAAGCATAGCAGTTCTGAAGCCACAGGAACAAGAGGAGGGCATGCAGAGCAAAGCAAGCCTCAGAGTACCTACAACAGTGTCTTCTGCCAGAGGAAGGAAGCATTCCTCTATTCATCCTGAACGAAGAAATGCTAAGTGACTTGTGAACATCTAGCTAGCTTACCTTTTATGAGGCCTGCTAAACCAACACAAATAAAAAGAGATTAGATATTCCTCCTCTTACCAGCAACTCTGTTATCAGGACTCATTCCCATGAACCAAGAGTACCTGAACAAGCTGGTTAACAGAAATGAATGAGGGGATTGGAGTCTGTGGTTAAGAGCGACGCTAGCAGAACTCTGAACTATTTTGAAAGCTCCTTCCATTGGTAGCCAATGGCTTCATAGAAATTGAGCATCAAATATCAGAAATGTGTGTTGCAATTCTCATCCTCCCATTGTAATGAGAAGTCTACAAATTAAGGCTCAAACCTAGACCTGATACTAGCTGGCTGTGTGATCTTACAAGAGTCGTGTAACTTCTCTGAGCCTCGATCTCTTTGGGGTAAAGTGAGAAAATAATACCTATTTTGTAGTTGTTATCATGACTCAGTGGAGTTATTCATTAAGTGGCTTGTGTGATTCCCAGTATATGGTAGGCACTTACTGATGATGGTTATTCTTAGCAATAATATGGTCATGTTAAAATATGATGACACATATATTAGTGTCAGCCTCCTGGTTTAACTGTAATCTCTCCACTCAACACCATGAGCAAGTAACTTTTAAGCACCTACTCCATGCCAGTCACACAGAGAAGCTCAACATCCAAGCCAAAGTCATATTGTGTGCCCTTGTCATGGAAACACATTCTATGTAAGACAAATGACATCTGACTTTAAATGTTGACCCATCAGTAATAGCCTGAAATTTGTTTCCTTCTTAGATGATGTGGTAAACTTGGGCAAGACTTAAGGAAATGGCATATACCTGACTAAAATTGAGCTACCTCGTTCACTAGCAGCTCTTGATCTCAAGCTCTCCTCAACTTAACCTTGCTGCTTCTCCCAGTATGCAGTGGCTCTGAGTCTCTCCAAGGGTCACAGGTCCTCTGCACCCCTGAAACTGATGCTGGCCTTGGGTTGCCTCACACTAGAATTGCAAAGCAGCTTGGGTTGAAATCCTTCTTGGGCATAGGTGCAGCCTTTTCTTCTCTCACCAGCAGGATGGGCCATGGGATGTCAATCCCCAGCCTTTGCAAGTCAAAGCCAAGCTGTCTTTTCAATACCGTAGGCTCCCTGTAATAACCTAGCAAAGAAAACCAGAATGCTCAACTGAGTCCTAGAATGGCTATTTGATTCCCTGGGTCTCTCTTGACTCCTAACATGCTCTAAACCCTTTTCCAATGAAACAGTTGGAGATGAACAGTTGGGACATTCTAAAACAAAATACTTTATTGAACTGGCATTGTTGAGGAATAGGCTACATCAGTGAAATTTACAGATAACTCACAGTAATCCCCTCAGGTAACAGTGAACATTTTGTTCATTTAAAATGGAAATGTCTGTGTGTGTTTTAATTATCTATCAATAATTAATGTAGGCTCCTATCTACTCCCTATCTGGCACTATGGCTGGCACTTTCAAGCATTTTATTGTAGTCTCATAAACAACAGATGAGGCAGACAGTACTGGCATGATTTTAGTGACAAAAAACAGAGCCTTAAAGTCAAATAAGTGTCCAAGGCTACTTACTGAAGTAAGAGCTGTGACTTCAAATCCAAGGAACTCTCTCATCTTCTACACTTAGATGTGATAATGGATCTCGGGTGAGCAGACCCTAACAGAAGGCTGTTCAAATCTATGCAGGGTATATACTGAATGCTGTGAAGAATATTCTTGAAGTCTTCTCCAGTGGAGGGTCAAGCACATATTACATGAGAAAGTTTCTGTGCACATTCAGAAGATATATAGGCTTAGTTCATGAAGCCAACATGGATCACAGAGGCAGAAGTTTTAAACACACACACACACACACACACACACACGTGCACACATGTGCACACATGCACACACGTGCACACACACGTGCACACATGTTCACACATGCACACATGTGCACACATGCACACACACACACACACGTGCACACATGTGCACACATGCACAGAACACTTGGGATCTGTACTATTGCTATGTTTTACTTTCACACACACACACACACGCACACACGTGCACACACGTGCACACATGTGCACACATGCACAGAACACTTGGGATCTGTACTATTGCTATGTTTTACTTTCACGCACACACACACACACACACACACATGCACACATGTGCACACATGTGCACACATGCACAGAACACTTGGGATCTGTACTATTGCTATGTTTTACTTTCACGCACACACACACACACACGCACGCACACACACACACATGCACACATGTGCACACATGTGCACACATGCACAGAACACTTGGGATCTGTACTATTGCTATGTTTTACTCTTGCTCATTTGCTCATGATCACATGTTACCTCTCTCCAATCTGTAAATTCATCAAAGTCAAGGGCTGTGCCTTGTTCATTGCATCCACGTCATCCATACATCCATCCCAAAACATAGAAAGTTCTCGAAAAGTTAGCCTAAGCGATGAATGAACTCCCCAATCACTTGCCTAGAATGTGTTTGCTCTTGGTCCACCACCAAAAGCAGTGTAATCCAAAGAACTGGTGTGGAAAACGGCAAGGTGAAGGATCCCACCTAGTCAACCGTCTGTTCTTTTTCAGGAGTGACTCTGCACTGGCCCAGCTCTACGGGACCTCAGCGACCTTAGAGCATCACCATTTTAACCATGCCGTGATGATCCTTCAGAGTGAGGTGCGACTCGCTCCAGTTCTCCCCTCAACAGGTCAACTAAGTGATCTCCATTCTCTCTGTGCTGTGCTGTGTGCAAATCCACAGAAGCAAGAGGCTGTGTTTAAGTTTACCTCATACCTTGGCACCTTTTGTGAACCTATCACATGTCAAAGACCTTGTTCCAGGTCTTCCTGAGCTGAGTCATTTGGCTTCATTGGAGGTTTTACAGATTCAACAGCTTTCAATGCACAGGACATGCCACTCAGAGATCTACGTCCCCTGGTGATGTGAGGAACCTAGGTAGAGTTTCCTTATGAACAGAGCATAATCTTGTCTTCATTAAAGGGCACAGGCTACCAAGGAGAATGATTTCTTCCTGAGTGGCCCAACTTTCCCATTTTGTGAAACTCAACATTATGGAAAGAGAGGGTAGAAACAGTAAAAGTCAAGCTGTGATAGTGAAACTAAGAATGAAAGGTGAAAGAACCGAAGCTTTCAACCTCAAAACAGAGACCCACTACACCCGAGCCTGAATGTGGGATAAGGCAGGGCAGTCTGCCACAGGTGCTGCATTTTCATTTAGGAATAAAGCTCCCAGGTAAGGGCCTGGGAAACTGAAGGATCCAGCTTCCTGCTGTCTGTGGCTCTGGAATATAAAAGCCACATGTTAACTGAGAGCTACAGAGGAGACAGAGATAGGAGGGGCTTTAGTTTGCCTGTCTTTTTCTGGCAAATGTGATGAGTCCCTACTTCTGACCCCAGAAAGCCCCACCTTTGTAACCAGGGGGTTCATAAACAGTCCAGCTCCCTTAAGTTTGTGTTGTGTAAACACGATGCATTGGTCAGCCTCACTCTGGCTGCTTCTGAGTGATAATGACCAGTGAAGCAGGCTTGAATGCCTGGGCCCCATGTCTGGTCCATTCCGTCATCAGGAAGGCAGATGTTGCACAGATGTGCAGAGGGCTTGAGGAAGTTTGCTCCAGACCTTTCATTCTCCACAGCTGGGTTTCCCACCCATGCCGTACTCACTGGTTCCCTAAACCTAGGGTGAAAGTAGTATTTGTGGGAGACTCATTTCCACTTAGGGATCAAACCTTATGGTGCTGTTCAAGGCCGATTTGCATATTCAATAATTCACTGATGCAAACTAACTGTGGTAAGATAAAGCTGATTTGACTGGCTTTGTACTCCCCAAGAACAGTATTACTTACCATGTCCTTTAAAAGCAGTAGAAGGCATGTCACAAAATAACCAGGACCGTCAAGTGCGGGTGAGTTCTCGTGTCTGAATGCAAACTTTTTCTCTGGCTTGCTCCTAAAGTTGTCTTGGTGATAGTGGGTGTGTTGCTGAACCCAGGCAAGCATTTCTCCCAAAGCTTTAAACTGCTTTTTCCCAGGCTCCAGAATATTTGCTTGTAACTGTTCCGTGAGGTGATGCTCAGGCAAAATAGAAGGAAACCCTGAGCAAAATCACAGTCTAGCTTTCCTTGGAATCTTTGTCCCCTTAATCACTCAATAAGGTCTAGAGGAGTACACTTGAAAATTACTATTAATATTGGACCCAGTCCCAGGTGGAACCAACACCCTGCAGTCAAGGAGTGGAGGGTTCACCCAGTGGATAAATTAGCTCAGTAAATCAGCTTATCACCGGGCGCTTGATTAAAATGAAATTGCTAATTGATACTCTGGTTCCCTGGATAAATTAATTCACCTCTCATAGAGAATAGTTTATTCCTGAAAAGCCATTTGCCCCTTTCCTTCCACACCATCTTCTGGCTCTCAATCCTAGGTTCAAATTGGTCCAGTTCCCAGGCCACATGCTTATGAGCTCATATTTCATGCTAAGAAAAACAGACAAAAGGAGCCCTGACTTAGCAAGTACCTGAAGCCCAGTGACGGTCACACTGCTGAAGGGTCTCCCACCTTACTAACCACAAGCAGTGGGGCTGCCAAGGGAGTCTGCTTCTGGAGGGAACGAGAATGCTTTTCAGTAGCATAGAGGTAAAGCTGCATTGCCGTCTTTGTTTGGGAAAAGTCATCTCTAGACTCCCACTGCACTCAGACAATGGCTTCCTCAACCTAGATGTTGAGCAGTTATCCGATGCTGTGAATTTAAGCCAGCACACGCTTCTCCAAAGCACCCCGACAGTTCAGTGCAGGGTTCCTCACATTACCAGGGGACGTAGATCTCTGAGTGGCATGTCCTGTGCATTGAAAGCTGTTGAAGCACATCTCTGGCCTCTCCTGTTGAAGGTATTAAAAGTTAGTAGTGTCTCAGCCAGTCGTGACGATCCAAAATGTCTCTAGTTGCTCCCAAAGCTTCCATTGTCTAAATCTTCCCCATTGAGAAATAATAGTCTAATGACCTTTGCTCCCTGACCTTTGTACCCCATATGTCATATGTCACCCCAGCCAGTGCTTCTATGATGCCAGCTAACTCTTTCCTAGTAGAAATAGTATTTCTTTTTAGATCAGAGAGATCCCCAAATGTTTACTCCACTTCTCCATTATGTGTTTCCATACCTGTTGTAGCACAAGTCCACGCATCTTCAAAGTTCTCTTCCACACGGAACAGATAGTAAAGTGCTCCTTCCTTGGCCTCCCCTGAAGCAACTCATTTTCTGGCTCTGCTGTTTGCCAAGAAATCTGTTTGTATCTGTAAAACTTTTATTAAGCTTTGGGCTGGAGCAAGGGCCCACAGTTAGGAGCGTTTGCTTCTCTTCCAGAGGACCCAAGTTCTGTTTCCAGCATCCAAGCCAGGCACCTCACAACCACCTCTAACTCCAGCTTCAGAGGATTTGATGCCCTCTTTTGGTTTCTGGGGACACCTGCATACACTTACATAGACCCACACATCCATCCATACATATGCACACACATCAGTAGAAATAAAAATGAATCTAGCCAGGCATGGTGGCACACTCCTTTAATCCCAGCACTTGGGAGACAGAGGCAGGCAGATCTCTGTGAGTTCAAGACCAGCCTGATCTACAAAGCGAGTCCAGGACAGCCAGGGCTACACAGAGAAACCCTGTCTCCAAAAACCAAAAAAAAAAGAAAAAAAACAAAAAAAATGAATCTATAAGAAAATGAAAACGTTTACTAAACGTTAAATTTTGTTTATGTTCTCTCTTTTTTTAATACAGAAAAAACATGCAGCCGTCACCTACAGGTTTAATGGAGTGTTTTGTGATGCTCTACCTTCTCATTACAGGGTCACAACATCTTTGCTAATTTGTCCTCCAAGGAATACAGTGACCTCATGCAGCTCCTGAAGCAATCAATATTAGCAACAGACCTCACGCTGTACTTTGAGTAGGTATTGGCTCCTAGTCTATTTAACAAATGGACACTAACATTCTGCCTTTAATTAATTTCTGGGTCCGTACTGAATTTGTATATTATTACAGCATTGCTATCAGTATTCACTAAGACAGTGTATACACTGCAAGGACTTGTGGCTACAGCAACAAGTTGGAATTATTTCTTATGATTTGTGAGTCTTCTTTGGACCTCACGACTCTGAGGCTAAGTGCTGGTCATATCATTTCTTATGCGGCCTACAATAGGTGTTTTCAAGTGGTCTGTCTCTGGTTTGATGGTCATGAACAATACTCGTGGATGGAAGGGTGACTAGAAAGGTAAGTCTGTGCTCCTTGCCCACTTTGTGATTTATACTTTGAACAGCAGAGTCTGCCTCTCCATGTTCTGTCAGTGGTCACCAAAGACTTTTGGTCTTTTCTATCTTTCTTGACATAAACACTTTCTGATGTCTTGCTGCCAAGCTCTACTCTTTGCTTCCCCAATACCCAGGTATACTCCTCTCTCCTTTTCCAGATCCTCTGTAGCTCTCTAATCCTTCTTCCTTTGAGTCCTATAACCCATGCTCTGCTCTCTCTGCTGAGATCCTCTTCCTGACCTCTTGTCTGTGTTGCCCCAACGCAGGTTTCCAACAGGCAGGAGGGTATGAAAATGCTTCCTCCTAAGTCCCTGCATTGTAGACATGTATCTCCAACTTACATCCACCAACCTTCAAGAAAGCCTTAAACTTAGCTTGACCATCAAAAACCTTCCACATTGCCCCCTCTGTATCTTTCATTTTTAAAAAAGATTTTACTTTTTAATTACATCTGTATAGTGAGAGGGGTGTTGTGGACATGGGTGTTGTGCCATGGAGACCCAAAGAGAGTGTCAAATTCTCTGGATCTGGAGATACAGGTGGTTGTGAGCCACCAGACATGGGCGCTGGAAACCTAACTTGAATGTCTTCTGCATGGGCAGTGCACTCTTGACCATTGAGTCATCTCTCTGGCCCCATTTTTTTCTTTGCACTATTATCTTTCATTTCTCTCCCTATGGTATCTGTCTACTTTGGCCATCATCTCACTACATACCATCCTTTCAAACTATGCCATGTCCCTTATATAATAGTTGTATCATCATTCCTACCTAAAATCCCATCCCCACCCCTGCTTCACCATCTGGCTGACCTAAGCCATGGTTTAGATTTAGTCTCTTCTACACTTTCCCTTGAAGATCATACTGTACCTTGACATTGCATCAATTACAATTAGGTCCAATGGTAGGAAGTAGAAAACCTAAAGCAACAATTCTCCATTATGTAAAAGAAGTCCAGAGACCCACAGTCTGCTGGTGGTGCAGTAGCTAATGAAGTCCTCATGAATTTCTTGTGGTTTCCTGAGATGTCCACTTCTTAGTCAGAGACAATTGCTCAAGTCTCATCCCTACTACCCACCTTCAAGCCAACAGGAAAGTGGGATTAAGAAGGGGGCAAGAGGTAACTCGGGCCATCTTCCAAGATGTTCTAGAAGTTGCCACTTAACACTTCCACTTACATTTCACTTGACAAGATTTGGTTGTGTGGCTATATCTAGCATCCAGGTGTGTTGGGAAAGGAAGACTTTATTCTAGATAGCCATGGAGTTCTATTAACAGTAGAGAAAGGAAAGTGGAATTTTGGTGTGGACAATGGGAAGTCCATGCCACAGTGTTTACTACTGAATTTTGTTGTATGGATTATTCCATGAGACAGTGGAAAAGGTTAAAGGCTGTGAGTGATATTGGTCTGGGTTTAATTTTCTTTCTGCCATCTCCCCTAAACCTGGAGGCTTGAAAGGTATCTCTCCTCCTTGGATCTCTTATGACATGAAATGTCTTTAAAGGGTTAAATATAAAATGAGAGGGCACACCACAACTGACAAGAGTAGCCAGTGCATCTGTGGAGAATGAAAGGCTGAACAAGGTGGGGGATGACCCAGCTGAGCAGCAATAAAAGGCAGGGTCCTCAGAGGAGGGCGGCACTGAGGAGCAGCCAGATCTGCCAGAAGCTTCAAGCCCAAAGTGTTATGAAAGTGGATGTGACACTCAAATCTTAAAACAAGGAGACTGTCCCCTGGTCAACTTATGGGACATTAAAAAGCCCTCCACCACCATAACTAGACAAGCCAGCTTTTGCATCTCTCTGGGAAAAGCTGGAAAAATGAAAAGAGGAGCTCTGTACTAAGGAGAAGTACAGGGTGGGAATAAGAAGCAGGTCTCAGATAGAGGGGGTTGATGAGATGTATCAGGACTCTGGATTTTCTCAAATGAAAGCCCAGGACCCAGTCATTTTTAAGTTAGGGCATCTATAAACCACATACCCAAAGCTGTTGGCTTCAAAGTCATAATAAACAACTGAAGTGTATCCATGTTCGTGTGTGTGTGTGTGTGTGTGTGTGTGTGTGTGTGTGTGTGTGTGTCTGTCTGTCTGTCTGTCTGTCTGTCTATGTGTCTGTCTGTGTTTACCCATCAAATTTTGGAAATATACTTAGGTGGAAATTTTTTAATCCAAAGCTCAAACTGTTCTTTCTTTTATTTAGTGAGCCTTCTTAACACACACACACACACACACACACACACACACACACTTCCAAATTAGTCTTTAATTTCTGATTGTGACACACAAGCAGGCAACTAAAGATCAGAGAGGTTTTATGTACTTCTAATGAAAAACAGAGGCCAAAACAGAAAAGAAGAAAAAAGTAATATAGAGAAAAACCAGTTAATAACATTGAGGAAGTCAGAGGCTGTATCCATTAAACAGTAACAGGCTTCTTTAAGAAATAATATGAGGATCATGAAGAAGAAAGCTCTTGAAAATGAAAACATGGTGATTAGAAGAAAAATAAATGTAAGCTTTGGGAAATCAGTCAAAAGACTAAAGGCAACAAGATGAACTTGTTTTATAGGCCTTTTAGAGCTCTTAGATTTGTTAACCATATGGCCTATTTTCCATTTGACAAATACAAAAGGTTACATATATGACCAGTGAGGTGACGATACTTGCTGCTACAACTGACTAGTTTTATCTCCAAATCCACATCTTAAAAGAGAAAACTCCTTTGTTTAGGTTGTCCTCTGACCTCGACACACATGCCATGGCAAATGCATGCACACATAGGCACACACAGGCACACACACACACACATATACAAAGTTTATAAAATTCTTTAATTTTTTACATTGTGTGTGTGTGTGTATGTGTCCACGTGTGCAAATTTACACATGTGTATGGATGCCAGAGGTCAATCTCAGATGCCATCTGCCTTGTTTTTTGAGACAGGCTCTCTTATCAGCCTGGAACTTACCAAGGAAGTTGGACTGGCTGGCCAGCAAGCCCTGGAATCCGTTCTCTTGCTAGCCTCAGGATTACATTGTGCCCCACCATACCTAGCTTCTTTTTTGATAATTATTTTATTATTTTTCATATATTACATCCAGATCTCAGTTTTCCCTCCCTCCCCTCTCTCTATCCTCCCCCCCACCACTTTCAAGCTCACCTCCCCTCTCCACCAGATCCACCACTGATCCTCCCCTCAGAAAAGAGCAGCCCTCCTAGGGACATCAACCAAAATGGCATAACAAGCTACAAAAAGACCAGACACATACTGTCACATCAAGGCCAGAGAAGGCCACGCAGTCAGAGGAAAAGGCACACCTGGCTCCTTATCATGGGGGGCGGGGATTAAACTCATCTTCTCATGCTTGTGTAATAAGTGTTTTATTATCTCCCCAGTCTAATGAATACAAATCTTAATTAAAATAAAAATACAAGCTTTTAAAGGTGCCAGGCTCTGTTGCTAACTAGTTATGTGTCATCAAACATGCTGTTTTCCTCTGAGATATTTTCTTTCATGTGTAGAATGGTAATAACTTACTTTACATATGTTAAATATCCTGATGGTGGTGACATCGACAACAATTTTTTTTTACTTTTTTTTTTTTACAATCTTTGCTTTACAATCTATTTATTCCACATGTTCTGTGGCCCTTGGGCTGTTTTCACTATCATGGCTGTTCATCTTTTTCTAGACTGATACACCTAGATTTGGGATTTATGAAAAACCCATGTTCTGATGCTTTTATTTTTCCTTCCTGGCGCTTGCAAGATCTTGTGCTATTTTTCTCAAAATGGAAGCATTTTCTAAACCGAGTTTCCAAACTCCTAAAGGGACAAAAGAAGAAAAACACACCCTCAGCTCTTGGTGACCATTTATCAAGTTCTGTTAGGGATGTGAGGAATCACTAAGTGAGGGCTGGAATGCAGTCAGGGAAGTTGGTTGCCAGTCCTTTTTCTTTGCTCATTATTCTATTCTTATCTTAGCGCTGCAGCTCCTGCTAATGTTTGCTGACTCCCACAGAAGCTGCCTGGCTCTCCTCTGTCAGCATTATTGTTTTTGAGGTTCTGAATAGCTCATTCTCTAATCTAGACCTCCAGAGGTCTGATCCGTGTGCTGGTCTAAAGTTGCACTAAAGCATGACTGTATTTTCAGCCCACACAATCCCTCGGGTTAATGAGGGAGAAACAACTACTATATACATAGGTATGCAGATACTTATATTTCACCTGTGTGCAGTTAGGGGACCGGAAGGCATGTCGGAGATGACGTCATCCACTTCATCTCCTCTACTTTGCAGATCAGGCACTGATGACTGAATGGCAATGCTTGGGTCATGAAAGCAATTATTGGCAAGATTTGAGCCTGTACTTCCCACAACCACCACATTCCTTCTCTAATGGATGAATCAAGAAACAGTTTCATTTGAATTATAGTACATCTATAACACCATTGATCCAACCTAGTTAATATCATTCAGTTTAACTGAATAGCTAACCTGGGCTCCCTTAGCACTTCCCCAGAACACAGTTGGAGGCAAAGGTTTGCATGCATTTAGTTTAATTTTGAAAATAACATTAAAGATAAGAGTAGAATGGATGAAGGGCTGGGACAGGAAAGCCACTGAAGGATGTACCCTTGTTGGTCACCACAGTGGTCAGCTGGGCTGGAACCTGAAGGGGCCATCTGAAAAGTCTCATATGCCACATCTCCAAATTGGCCTCCATCTTCCATTCTCATGAGCCCAAATTTGCCCTGAGTCTTAAAAACTCTTGTTAACTTTCAAGTTGTATGTATTTGGTGATGTTCTGTAGCTTCAGGCAGGGAATTCCCAGCTGCCACATCAGGTCAGAAATGCACGCTCCTCTGTCAGAAGATCTGGGGTAGGTTGTCAGAGAAGAAAAGGCCCTCAGTGCTCAGAGATGAACCCTGGCTTCTGGCAGTAGGAGACCTAGCTAGGTGGCAGAGACCAGGCAGGAGCCTGGGTCCCATGCAAGCATGGCCAGCTAAGCAACTGCAGCAGCAAATTCTTCATGGAAGGAAGAGAACTTCCTTCCCAAGCCCAAAATAAACAGTCAAGTCTCAGGCAGTCATGTTGGAAGCATGGAGAAAGAGAGTTATTTTGTGATTCAGGGGCATTTTAAACCTTTGGGAAATGGAAATGGGTTTTGGAGGTGAATGTGCATGAGTCACTGGGTATTATCCTATCAGAATAAAGGAAATGTAGTACCTGATTATCCCATGGGCAGTGGGGGTGGGGGAAGAATTCTAGGTAAGGTAGAGCCATAGACAAATGTCATTGGCTAAAGCCAAGGTACCAACAGACATCATTAGCATGGGGAAGTACTTTCAGAAATCTCCAGGTATTCGCTGGGCAGGTTTCTTATCAGGGAAATTTGATCCATGTGACACTCTTTTAAAGGATCTGAAGTTTCCTTGGAAGAGGGATTCTGCTGAAAAAGGGGAGTCCATTATTTTAGCCCTGAGCTCAGAGGCTTTCCAGTAATGCCAGACTTCTATCTTATCAGCAGAAATTCCCCACACTCAGTGCCTGAGAACACCTATCTCAGCCCTTGTCTCTGGTCCCAAACACGTGGAGTCCAAGCATGCCAGGACACCAGTAAGCTCTGCACAGGGCAGCAATTGCAGGAGTTGTGGTGTCGGTTGCCTTAGCAATGGCTGGAGAAGGGAAGGGGAAGGAAGATAGAAAATGACCCCTATGACTGCTTCTAGAGGTCTAGTTATCATTGGCTCATCTGCTCTTACTACACAAATCAGAAATCATGATATACCTAGGTATAGTATCACAGTCCTGTAATCCCAGCACTTGGGAAGCTGAGCAGAGTGATTTCCATGAGTCTAAAGTCAGCTGGGCTGCATAGAAAACAACAAAAATAAAAGACAAAAAGTTATGTTGGAATTGTCAAACTATAAAGGAAGCCACTCTAGGAAGAAGATAGTCACTCTAGAAATGCACAGGAAGTGGATGCCACCTTTTGAGAAAGCTTCCCAGCTCATTCTTGGGTGGGGTCAAGAATTCCTGTCATGATCCAGAAGAGAAACACATAAGATCCATAGAATTGTAGAGACACCAAAGCAACCACACTAGTGACTTTCATTTCTAATGACTTTGGGTATCCTTGAGGCTATATGCCAAAAGTAGCACAGGAAAGGACCTATAGGATTATGAAACAAACAAACAAGCAAAACCCTTGGTGTGAATAGCTCGGTTCATATGCTAAGTCTTGGGTTAATTATTCAGTCTGACTTTCCAACTCATTGAAACTTCAACTCATTCTGATCAAATTTTTTTAATTGGCTTCCTATGCTGGTTCTGGGTTCTTCATCTAATGAATCCATGATCTAATAAGGCTTTGATAATTAAATAGTAATTTCACCAGTTCAGGCAAAAACTGAATATACTGTATCAAGAACCAGCCACATCACTTTGAGAGAATCACTCCCTTAACCTCTCTCTCTCTCTCTCTCTCTCTCTCTCTCTCTCTCTCTCTCTCTCTCTCTCTCTCTCTCCCTCTCTCTCTCTCTCTCTCTCTCTCTCTCTCTCTCTCTCTCTCTCTC
>CAJQZJ010004748.1:1803974-1857210 GCA_907164525.1 Lophiomys imhausi | reverse complement strand
CCGAAAGGATCCGCTATATGCTAAAATAAAACTCATCCCCAAACACACTGTGAATTTCCCATGCTGCTTTGTTACGGTTGTCACAAAGAAAGAGGGCAGAAACACAGCACCTGCTCCTGTGGACCACTCTGGCATAGGCCAGCTGCAGCCATCTTTGGAGTCCCCCCTCTTCCATCGAGTTGGTGACAGAAACTTCTGTCAGGATTGGTACAGCATAGGCACAGCAGCCTATGATCCCCATCGTTTTTCATGAAAGCTAGTAGCTGAGACTGAACATACACTCACAACACAAACAGCTACCTGGTCCCAACAGACTCTGCTACACCCCATTTATAGAGACGTCCCCAGACAACAGAGATGGGAGACTAAGAACTTAGAACTATCCGGGTTTGTGCATAACTGCCCCAGGACTTTGGGAAAAATAACTTCACTCTCCTTCATCTTGAATTTCCTCAGCTGAAAAATGAGAGAATTATAGCGGTTTTCTCTCAAATGTTCAAAATTGTTCTCATGATCTATAACTGTAACAAAAACTCAAATGCAGCCAGTTGAGGTGGGGCATGCCTAAAATCCAAGCACTGGAAGATGGAGACAGAGGATCAAAAGTTCAGTGTCATCCTCAGCTCCATGTTAAGTTGGGCTCCTGAGACCCTATCTCAAAAATGCACAGAACTAAAAAAACTCACATGATATATTCATGTTATTCATAGAAGTATAATATGTATTAGCAAAAGTGTTGGAACTAATCATGAGGAAATGGGTACATAAACAGAGAACAATGGTACACCTTGCAGTACCATAACCAATGAGGTGGAATAGCCTAGAACTGTATTTAACAACATGGATAATTCACTCAACATTCAACATTGAGCAGCAAGTGGCCAAAGAATACATATGCTTTATTCATATTATTATATGATGTTTTAAAATGTACAATATTCTGTATCTTATAGAGAAAAATTCTAAAGAGACATGTGAAGATGTTTTTTAAAAAACTTAAGAGGTAGCCATTGCACAGGCAGAAAGTTCATTTCGAGTTGTATGGTATGTATGGACTCTGATGTTTTGTTTTGTTCTGGTGTGGTGTGTTTGATTGTGGTGCTGAGAACCAAGAGAAGGGTCTCTGACCTAGGGCCTTGTGCAATTAGTCATGTGCTCTACCGTCCAGTCCAGCACAGCCCTTGACTTCTCAAGTTTAATTTGCTAAAATCATTTGCAGGAATATTTCTTTTATCTTTGGAGACAATATCCAAAGCTTGGGAGGACAGAGGAAATACAGTCTATCAAGAATTGGCCTACTTTGGCCATGGAGAAAACATTGAATTAATATGCTACATTTTATGTCTAATAAAAAGATTCATCATGTCCCTCTTCTATCTACCATCCTTTGGGATAATAAATGTTCCTTTTCTTCCCAATGTGATGGAATAGAGCTATGTTAGTGTCATATTAAATCCATCACTGAGTCTGATTTCAGTGACTTTAAGAAGTTTACACTCGAAACTGTAGTTATTAAAATTTTTTCATTGGAGAACTTGTTCATATGATGGTACTCAAGTGCACATGAGAAATTTGGGGCTGTTAACATATACTTACTTAAGTGTATGTGGTTAAGATAGCATGGCATGCCCTGAAGATTAGAGGACCACGTACAAGAGTTGGTTCTCCTCTTCTGCATATGGGTTCAGGGAATCCAACTCAGTTTGCCGTGCTTGGCAGCAAGTTTCATTATCCACTGAGCCATCCTGCTGACCTGAGACTGGCATTTTTGAGAAGAGGATTTGAAAAGTGGTGTGGGTGGGGGCTGGAAGTAGAATTAATAACAATCAAACAATAAAAATCAAATTAAAAGGCCTTCTTTTTTTCTTTTCTTTCTTTCTTTTTTTTGCAGTGATTATCTAGCTACAAAATAGACCTCCATGCTGTATCAACAACGTTGTATTGTACCCTTCCACAGAAGTTTTTTTTTTTCCCCATAGCACTGGAGTTAGAACCCAGAGCCTGACACATGCTAGGCAACTCCTAGCTATATCCCAAGCCCTTTTTTCTTCGCATTTTAAAGAAAAATTCTCCCTAAGTTGTCCAGGGTGACCTTGAACTTGCTCTGTAACCTAAGGAGATTCTAGAAAAGGGTATTGGACCCTCTGGCGTTGGAGTTTCAGGTAGTTGTGAGCTGCCCAGCACGGGTCCTCTGCAAGAACTGTATCCAGCTCTTAACCTCTGAGCCATTGTTCCGCCCACCTCTTCTGACACCCATTAAAATATTGTGGGGTTCCTCTCTCACATCACTTTAGTCTTAAGATTATTGGGACCACAATACCACATTTAAAGAGGAATTATATTTTTCTTTATTGGTTGTAATAACTTCAAAACATTTAAAAAGTAGCCCTTTGTGTTATGTCCGTAAGGCTGAATAAATCCTTAGGATAAAAGTGAGCAAATACTTCATAAATAGCTCAAAGACTCAACTTTCTTTCCTGGAAAAATTAAGACTAATTTCTAGTCTATGAAAGGAAGGCACTGGGTAAACTCTTCAGTCTCAATGTAGATCCATCACTCCAGTGTATATTGCTGCTGACAGTGTGACCCTTCATGTCATTATTATTTTAACCATGGCAATTAGATAGTGTGGATCCACCCGTGCCAACATTTAACACACCTTACCCCAAATCCTCCCCATAAATCTGGACTCTGAGTCTGAGCAATATGAAATCACAGCTAGCAAGCCACAGTCACTACTAAGTCCAGGTCAATGTGAGTCCAAACCTGAGCCTTTCCATCCAACTTCCTTTCTTTCTGTTTTGGAAGGAAGTGGGCCAAATGAAAAAGATGGTGAGTTATGCAAAGTAACTGACTGGAGGTACTGCCCAGCACACGAGGAAGGGAATTTCCTGGTTATTCTTTGTGCAGTACCACTTCTAATCATTGTTGGAATAGATGTGGGGTGGGATGCACTTTGGAAAGAGATTTGTCACGATTTTTAAAGTGGTCTCATTGGTAAATGCCAAGGAGGCAAAAACTTAGGAAACAACCCTTAAAATGCCATGATGTCCATACTCTGGTTTTTTTTTTTTCCTCTTTGTCATGACAAAAATTACAAGTTCTGTGAAGTTTCAAAACTAGGAATGTATTATCATATAACTTCAAAATTTATAACTTTTAAAATTATGAATTGTATAACATTAAGATATACCTCCTTTGTCTATTCTTTCTATCTGGAGATATATAGGTGAAGACATTTGTGTGTTGTGTATGTGTGTGTGTGTGTGTAAAACACTTAAAATATTTTGTGCTATTTGCTTCCATATGCCAGCCATCTGATTTAACCCTCCCAGTAAGTTCATGAGTTAGCAAATGAAATATCCAAATCATACCTTGGGAAGCTGAGGCTCAGAAGATTTTAGTGACTTCCTATAGGTGCACAGCAACCGGAGTTTAGACACGGCTACTTCTCAACCTCATGATAGCCTACAAATTTAAGCACCAAGATGAAAAATTGTAATTTTATGAGCTGGAAAACAAATCTTTATTTTGAATTTACTGCCAGGAAGTTTGTCTTGAGTGATGAAAAAACATTCTGAAGTTGTCCCTGTTTTCTGTCTGTGTTGGCCTCCTCCAGCTTTCAGGGCCACACAGGGTTCTCAACACACAGTCCTCACTGCATTGCTCTCTGTTTTATGGATCTATAATGTCCTTTGTTGTAAATAAATTTAGAAATGATTGCAGCTTTCTCTTGACATCTCAACATTTTTAACTGATTTATTTTGATACTACGTTAGCCTCATGATTTCAAATATTAAGTTACTGAGTTCAGGTGGTCTTATATTTTCCCCATAAATGTGTTTATGTCACTCCATAGACTGAGAAATTTCATTCCAGGGTTTTCCCCTCTTTCTTCATTTGATTTTCCTTCAGGAGGAGAACTGAGTTCTTTGAGCTTGTCAGTAAAGGAGACTATGATTGGAACATCAAAAGCCACCGTGATGTGTTTCGGTGAGAAAAAGCATGCATTTGTGTGGGTTTTCCATTATTGGACGTTTAGCCACACTTTTTTTCTGTGTACATTTGAAATGTTTCAAATTATCAATTGAATAGAACCTAAGTAATTATCCAAAGTATGATCCGAGTAGGCAACCTCATGCAGATTGTTTCCTAGGAAGGAGACACCGCTGGGTGCTACCCATTGTCATGCTTCCTAGTGTACCCACAAACCCTAAAATAAGAATCCTTGGAGTACTGAAGAGTCTGGTAGCTTTGTGGTAAATACAGAATCCTGAACCCTTTATTCACCTTGAGACAGTTATTTAATCTCTCCATGCTCTTGTCTGTAAATAAGAATAACAGCCTCCGTGTCTGTGGCTGCAGCGAGGGTTCTGTTAGTCAGCAGTTAGTCCTTTAGCTAGGAAAGTACTTAGTACAGAAGCAGGTGAAAAGCAGCCCTATGACATACCCCCTACAGAGGATCAGAACCCAACAACAGACAGAGTTGCCTCCCTCTGCACAGAGCTTTAGCATAGGGGCATTTGGAACTGCTTCTTAAAGGCTGCTCTTGTCCAAGGGGGTGGCTGATACTGGCGCTGCCTGGCTCGCTGTGAATGACCCATTGTTAGCTGGGACTCTGCCCACTCCAATCCTACCCCGCCATCTGGGCAGCAGACATGTTTCCAAGACGTTGTGATCCAGCAGGGTTTAAAATGCTGGCTGACAGCAGGACAGCCCTCTGACCTTTCACAAAGTACCCTTTCTTCTGAAAGTAGTCAGTCAGCCAAGGCACCTCCTGGCTCTTCTCACTCTTCATGGTGTACTTCCGGTGTTAGCAGAAAAACAGCAGACTAGAGACAAAAGATATACATTAATTTTCACCCTCCCACCACATCTGATAATACTTTATCAACAATTTAAACTATTTCCAGTGTTTCCCTAGTTCAACATAAATCCTAGTTAAATCTGCCCTTGAAAACCTGATTCATGTCATGCCTGTGTTTTATGCATACACAGATTAAGGAAAGCTATAGCTGAATATTTTTTGAGAGTGTGTATAAAACATGATGCCCGCCAGGTAATAACCCAGGTGACAGTGTAGCTCCCTCTGGTAAATCGTCACTGTGTGGAGCTGTGAACATAAAAGAGCCCTCTCCACAGCCTGTACCTCACCTCTTTGGTGTGGCTTCTGTCCTTTGTCATCAGTGCTAAGCCAGTAATCAGATTCATCAGCCACACAGAGTTATATACCAATTACCTTGCTTATTGTTAAAAAGGGAAATGCTCATTGGACATTATTTTAAGCAGTGCCTGCTTAACTCAGGTGTAAAGAGAGGAAGGTCCTGCTTTCGCTTTCCTGGATTTGATGCAGACAAAACAAAAGGGCATCTGGAGGTCTAGCGAGGCCTTTGTCTTCTAGGGAGTGGTTGCTGCATATTGGAGAAACAGAACGGGGAGGGGAGTGGGGTTGGGGGGCTATAAACAGCATGGCCCCTTGTTGAGGGAAGATGTGGGCTGGCACCGGTTCTTCCTTATTTATTTATGGATCTAGGGTGAGTTTGTTTAGGAATGCAACAGAAGATTATTCAGGCTGCTTGTTTGGCTCTGTTTTTCAGATCAATGTTAATGACAGCCTGTGACCTTGGAGCCGTGACCAAACCGTGGGAGATCTCCAGACAGGCAAGTGGTGATTAATGGTGGAGCTCAGCAGAGGAGGGACGGAAGGGGGGACTGCGCGCTGGCTTCCCACACTGACAACAGGGTCTGTGCATAGGTGCTGGCCTGGCACGGAGCCACAGGAGGCTCAAGTCATAAGGCATCTTACAGCTTTTCTTTCTCGTGCTCCCACCAAACAATGCTGTTTCTGGATGTGAGATTTTTCTAATGTGCTAAATCTG
Source organism: Lophiomys imhausi (assembly GCA_907164525.1). Lineage (NCBI taxonomy): Eukaryota > Metazoa > Chordata > Mammalia > Rodentia > Muridae > Lophiomys > Lophiomys imhausi. The sequence continues at coordinate 1,851,331 of CAJQZJ010004748.1, read as the reverse complement.
AATAACGCTTCAACCATTCCTTAAGGCAAACAGTTCACAATGCTGTTTTTGAATAAGTAATAGTGTTTTCGCACAAGGTCCTGTTTATCATTTATGAAAAAGAAAAGAGGAAAAGAGAAATTCTGCTTTTGTTTTCAGGTACTACTTAAGTATCAGGGGGCTCTATTGCCAAAGTGTTCAGTGTCCCATTTAATTTTTATCAAGACTAATAGTGATTTTATAGTTTCTCAGTGCACTTGAGCATTATTTTTAAGCAGAAGTAGTTTTGAATAAAGCAGCATCCTAATTCAAGATCCTTTGTTACTAAAAGAGGTTGATGGCTCTTTGGGTTTTCTCCCCTCTTTAACTTAATTTTAATTTTTTTTTCTTGAGGCAGGATAACTTTGTGGTCTCTAGGTTGCTCTCAAATTCTTTGGCTCAAACAACGCTCCTGCCTCGGCCTCCTGAGTGAAGAACTAGGTAGCAGAAAACTCATTAAGTTTTATGAGACACCTATTATGTAAACTGTGGGTTCCAAAACAGTAACTTGGTATCTTAAAATGACATTTTTTAAAAATATAGTATATATTCATATATCAATAAGTGACTGGTTTGTGTATGTTGTTTTATTTAACCTTATTTTAAAAAAAAACTTTATGGTAGGTAGTTACTACAGTAGTAGGCTGAATAATCGCCACACAAAGATATCGAGTCATTATCCCAGAAGTCTATAACCATTAACTGATAAGAAAAGAACAGTTTTCTATAAGTAAGAGCAAATGTAAGTAAGGATTACTTACTTAGAAAGAGAAGAGCCTGGATTATACTGGTGAGTCCCAGCTCCAGTCACAAATGTCTTATAAAAGAGCAGAGAGGGCTCAGAATTCAGAAGAGAAGGCAATGTGAGAGCCACACAGATACTGAAATGATAATGTCTACAAACCAAGGAGCACTGGCAGCTACCAAACATAGGAAAGAGGCAAAGAAGAGAAGAAGCCTTCAAAGGAGCACCCCGCTGACCCCTGGGCTCCTGCCCATCACCCTGATGCAGGACCACTGGCCCCAAGAACTATGCAAAAATAACTTTCTGTTATCTTAGCCATCGAGTTTGGAGTGATGTTTTGGAGTTTGAGGAAATTAATTTGGTTATTACATTCACTTCACAGTTGGGAAGGATGGGATTTAGAAAGGATAAGTAGCCCAATTCTTCCATAGATAGTAACTGATGAATTAAAAATCGACTTGCCCTTCTCCTTCTTGGTTCTTGAGTTCACTGCTGTCCTGACCCACACAGTAACAATGCAGACTGGGAAGTCCATGACCAACCAGCTACATCAGAGGAAACAGTCATTGATGACTGTCATCCTGGGAAGGCAACAGTGCCTAAGACAGAAATTTGAATTAAAAACTAGCCCAAATGTTCCAGCCCACGCTAGAAGTAACCTTTGTGTTTGGATTCAGAATTTATTCTGGTGGTGAAGAGGTAAGGGATTTGAGCGTGACTCATGATTTCTTGGGTTACACAAAGAATGAATGAAGACACAGACTTGTACGACACAAGAAGACCTTTGGGAAACAGCAACAGGAACACAAGAACAGAAGGAAGAAGGCTGAGGGCCTGCAAAAGCCATTGTTGGTATTGGTATTGGAGAAAGTGGGCTGGAGAGTGGCTAACAGTGGCAGGGGATGGTTCCACACTGGCTTGATCTGCTGAGATGGTGCAGATTCAAGACTTAAAAACTGTAAAACCTAAAACAAAATAGATCTCAGCATATAAGTGCCAAGCCCTCATTCATAAAGAGCCAAGCTTTTCTCCACAGGTTGGAACCATCTGTATTTTTAAACACTATGGTTTAAATAGGTCTAACCTTTTGACATTGTGACAGGACAATGTCATTTTTAAAGCTCATGCTTAAGGACCAGGCAATGTGGTCCAACAATAACAACAACAGCAAAGGCTCATGTTTTAAGCGAGTTGACAACTTTTGGTTAGGCTGGCTCAGTTGCTGGCATGTGTGTTCTCATTCTCAGATGGTCTGACAATAGAAATTAAATACTTTCCCAATCCGTTGGTCCAGACATGTCACAGGACCCCATTTCACCAAGAAGTACAATCCATGCCTATGCCCAGCAAGTACAAAGTCAGAAACAGTTTGTGAGAATATATTTAGCACAGTTTATCCTTCAAATCACCAGAAATGCCATACATGGTCCTTATAGAAAAGCATTCACTCCCCGGGGAAGACAATCCACGTGGTCCATCAGTGAGGACATCAGACGCACAGTCTAGAATCTTCAGATGATATGTGCCACCCCTACTACAGGTCTGGATGTAACTTACAGACTTATACATGCCCAAACCACAGCATCAGACAGCCACCTCCACACACAGAACACCATTCCCATCCAGCAAGGAAAGAGATAAAGGACATTTGCAGCCAATGGTCCGTGGAGACCCCAAGCCCTTCAGGCATTCACCGTGAAGTCTCCACCAGCAGTGGGCCAGGCTCCCTGCGGGATGCTTTCCACTCATAGCTTTCTTCTCAGAGCCTTTTTTAGCTCCTCTAGGAAAATGATTCCTTTTCCACTATGTCCTCTGACATTATCTGAAGGTTAAGTAGCTTTCTCAGCCTACTTCTCACCTGGAGAAGGTTGCAAGCTGGTTTTATATAGTCACAGACTTACGGCTTCTTAAGCACTAAAGTACTCTTAAACATTTAACAAAAACAAACAAAAAATTACCTGGTTCTTCTCTAGATGAACATCATAGGTTCTTTTTGTTTTCTGACATTCAGGAATAGACAAACATAGTAAATCTGTTTCTCTCTTGTGTCTTCAAGGACCTGAGGCCTCACAGGCTTTTGTAAGAGACCTATGTAGTTAAAATATTTTCTGAGCCATCTTTTTCCATTAAAAAAAAATTGCTAGGCCAGCAGGATGGCTCATCAGGCAAAGATAAGACTTGGTGACCTGAGTCACATTTCCCACACCCATAAGGTGGGAAGAGAGAACCAACTCCTGTGAGTTGCCCTCTGACCTGATAGGCAATGTGGTGAACACATATATGTGTGCAGCATGCACACACGCACACACACACACAATTTTTTAAAGTCATTTAAATTTATTTTTAAAAAGAATTTGCTGAAATTCACCTAATTCACTCAGATATTTTATCCATAAGTATGCTGGCCATACCATTGATTTATACTTCACAGCTGAGTCTTAATGAATACTTTCATTTAAAGCATACCTTAATTTTAATATTTCTAGGTTGGAATTAAGAAGCAGCTTCATTTCCATTCCCACAAGCCTGTTCCCTTTCATCCCTCATTATAAACCCTAATCCTTTCTGAGTTCACTTCTAGAATGCCTGGGGAAATAGTCAACAGCTACTATTGCATGCTGTTAGCATTTTGTTTTCCAGTATCTCCTCCTGAAATTATACATTCCTTAGGAAGAGTGCCTGCCAATCTTCAGTGATAACTCAGCCTCCTATCTGTCTGATACCTGGCCAAGCTGATGCTACATGCTTTAAAGTCTCTCTGTCTCTCTGTCTCTCTCTCTGTCTCTCTCTCTCTCTCTCTCTCCCATTTATTTTCTTTTCCTTTTTTTTTTTGTCTTTTTAGCCATTAGCACCTTGTTTGAATAACAGTTCTGTCATTTGTCAAGGCTAGGCTAGGCTGGGCTTTGCTATAATAGCAAATACATTCTGAATTTCAGTTCCTTAACACAGGCAGGGCTTGTCTCTTCTCACATCACAGTCTGGTGTAGACAGTTCTCCTCCATTTGAGCTGTTATCAATTTCATTGTGACACATTAGAAGTCACAAAAGTCCACAAAAAGAATTTGTTCAGTTGACTACCACCTTTCGACATCTCTGCCCATCATGTGGGAAGGTAGGCTTAGAGAACAGGCTGCAGAGAAGCAAGTGGTTCTTCCGGGTACTGAGGAAAGTGTAGTGGTAGAGTAGCTCCTACAACAGTGATGGAAAGGCAGTGGCTGAGATGGTCCAGGCTTTTAGTGACACCAGCGAAATGCACATCAAGAATAGAGGTGGCAACATAACGGTCAAGGTGCCAAGAAAAAGGGACTGTGAGCACTCAGCCCTCAATGGGACATCCATGTCACCCTGCCCAGAGGTCATCATGAAAGAAGGGGCAGAAAGGATGTAAGAGCCAGAGGGTGAGAAGAAGAGCTCTGAAGGCTGTTTTCTGTTGTACTCATGACCTTGCTGCAGCTACAGTTACCCAAACAGGATCAAACCAACAGAATCAGTCAACATTCCAGCAGGCGGCTCTGACAGGACTCAGTGGGTTACAAAAGGAGAGAGGGAAGCAGACATGGTGGGAGGTCCAATAGACATGTAGATACTCTTCTCAGTCACCAGTATAAACATTTTATTTCTGGGGTGTAAAGTTCTGCTGATAAACATAATAAGAACTCAGAAGAATAAACCCCAAAAACATGTTTTGCAAATGTTTCCATCAGAAATCTCAGCACATGTCTATCCTGGAAATCTCATTCACATTGGTCTCCAAACTGAGTAGATGAAGATATTTTTAAAACTATATTCACTTCTCGATTTTAGGAAATATTTGAAGAAGACAATCTAAATTTCTTTTTTTTTTTTTAATGTCAATGTGGGGCTGAGGAGGTGGCTTAATGGCATAATGCATTTGTTACAAATACTGAAGTTCAAACTCTCAGAAGCCAGATAGAAGTTTGGCAGGAGTGGTGGTCACCTGAGATCCCAGCACATGGAGGTGGAGACAGGGGATCCCCAGAGCAAGCTGGCTAGCTAAACCAGCCAGAATTGATGAGCTGTGGTTGCAGCAAGAGGCTTTGCCTGAATAAAGAAGAGAGCAATCAAAGAAAACACTGGGCATCAGCTTCTAGCCTCTGCACATGCTTGCATACATGTGCACATACATCCTCGTGTACACATGTGCCAACACACATGTGCTGGCTAGTCTTATGTCTACTTGACACACAAACTAGAATTATCTGAAAAGAGGAAACCTCATCTGAGAAAATGCCTCCATAAGATCCAACTGTAAGACATTTTCTTAATTAGTGATTGATGAGGGAAGACCCAGCCCATTGTGGGTGGTGCCACCCCTGGGGTAATGGTCCTGGGTTCTATAAGAAAGCAGGCTGACCAAGCCATGAGGACAAACCAGTAAGCAGCACTCCTCCATGACCTCTGCATCAGCTGCTTCCTCCAGGATCCTGCCCTGTTTGGGTTCTTGTCCTGACTTCCTTTGGTGCTGTGGATGTGTAAGCTGAATAAACTTTTCTTCTCCAACTTGCTTTTTGGTCATGGTTTTTCATCACAGCAATAGAAACCCTAACTAAGACAACATGCAATGATGAATACACACATCCATACACTTAAAATTAAAATGTAAATATATGTATTTTGTATACATTTATATGAATATGTACATATATAGTTTTTTAAATTAAGTTTAATTTTTATTTACTGTGTATGGGTGTTTCCCCTACGTGGGTATCTGTGCTGCAAGTGCATGGTGCCCGAAAAGACCAGAAGAGGGCTTTGCATTCACTTGAACTGGAGCTACAGACAGTGGTCGGCCACCATGTGAGTGCTGAGATTCGAACTTCTATCCTCTGGAAAAGAAGTCTCTCTTAATCACTGAGCCCTCTCTCCAGCCCTTGAAAACATATTTTGAGACAGAGTCTTACACTGCAGCTCAGGCTGACCTTGAAATGATGACACTCTTCCTGCCTCAGCTTGTCAAGCACCGGGATTATGGATGTGAATCATCGTTCAGAGACTAGGTAGATGTGTTACTAACTTCCTAGATATTAATTTAAATTTAAAAACCCCTTTCAGAACGTGTCTCGACTCATCTTCCCTCAGGAACATGACTTTACATATGAACGACACCCGCACACCCACTGTGGTCTGGCTGGCATCTCAGTTTCCTTCTTTAATGAAAAATCCAGTCAGGAGCCACTTAATGACCCTGATGGGGCTTTGAGTACAAGTGAAACAGGGGTTCAGGACAAACTGTGAGAAGAACAGAGAGGGACTGGCATGCTACTTCAGGAGAGGAGGAGCAGGGGTTCCCATTAGTGTCTTTGCTTTCCAGGGAGTACAGCAGGGGTTCCTGTCTGGGTGCCTTGTGTGCATTTACACTAATGCGAAAGACACAGCTTCAGATGCAGCTGAGGGAGGGGCTCGAGCCTGGTTAACGAGGCTACGGGGAGGGGTGGGGGGGAGATTGTTTTCTATTTATAAGCAAGACCACAGGAAAAGAGTCCAGAGTGTGGAAATTAAAGATAGTGACAGAGGCTGGAGAGGGGAGATGTGCAGCCAAATTCTTAAACCCACGCTTCTTCTTCTTCTCCTCCTCCTCCTCCTCCTTCTTCTTTAAACATATATTTCTTCAAGTTATATCTCAATCATAGTCTCCTTCCTCCTCCCCCTCCTGGTCCCACCCAGCTACCCTCTTCCCTCTCACCCTCCTATTTGCTTTTTTTTTTAATTTAAGGTGTATCTTTTTTCCCCCAAAAGCTCCCCCTTTTAGTCCAATAAAAGGCTCTTTTTCTTATAGCGATAAATATAATACACAACAATAAGAATAATTAGGCCACAATTATGAAAATTATAAGGTATAAAATATATTCCCAATGTCTAGTCCATACATATTTGGCAACTAATAATAATATTCTATTATCTATCTATCTTGATGAGTTTAAAGTTCTATACCTAACTCAGTTTTCATCCTAACTTGCATTACCAACTTAAAAACATCTTCTTAGCCCTAGAACACCCTTTTAATTCCTAAATAACTTAAAATTTAACTGTAAGACTATAACTATCTAGTCTTCAACCATATCAGATACCTGAGAAGGATAAATATATCTGAATAAACAAGAAATGAAGAGCCAGCAGCTTCCAAAACTAAGAAATGACATACAACTGGCTGCCTGGACAGTCCCCAATTTTCTCAATACATTAGAGCATCTATGTTCAGCCTCTTGGCCCAGTATCTCTGACAAACATTAATTGTAAAGCAGGAGTTATGAAGGACTTACCTACCCTGTCTTGGCAGAGCTTGGCTGTCAACTTACCTGCTTCCAAGTTTTGTTCTTTTTGGACAGCATTCTGTCCACAGTTGAAACAAGGGGTTTCTCTTGCCCAGTGACAAGCTTGCCACTAATGCAGCCATCTCCAAATGGAGATTCTTCAAAATCAAGTTGCTAAGAGACAAGCAACATTCGCTTTATCCAAATATGCAGAGATAGATAGGTGATCTTCAAAAACCTCAAGAGATCTGTAGAATGTGGCATTCCAAGATGTTTTCTTAAGATTTTTTGATATTGAGACATGTCAGCTCCTGACAGCACCAAACCCACACTTCTTATCAGAAATGTTAGAAATCTGACCTTACTGGATATTTGAGATTTTTGATATTGCATATTGCTACTCTCAGCTTTATTATGTACACACACACACACGTGTGTGTGTGTGTGTGTGTGTGTGTGTGTGTATGTGTGTGTGTGTGTGTAAGTTTGATGCTGTTTTTAAATTTTATTATCCTTCTCTTCAGAAATATATAAACTACCTTTTTTTTTGTTTTGTTTTGTAGTGCTGGGGCCTTATGCATATTAAGCACATATTAGATCACAGAGCTATACTCTCAGGTCTCTTTTCACTGTTTGAGACATGTTCTCACTAAATCCCATTGAACTCACTCTATAACCAGGCAGACTTTGCTGCAGAATCCTGAGTAGCTATGATTACGGACCTATGACACCAGGCCTAACTTAGAAAAATTATCTTGATTCCATCTACCTGACCAAATTAAACCATCTCACTTTTGTAGAGCATAAGATTCCTCTTCTTTAAGAGCATAAAATGAACCCTAGAGTCATTGCAAATGTAACTGCTGGGTCTTATGTGCATTGGTAGGTGGCAGAGAGGAGAGAGGGTACGTCTATATTCAGTGTTCTGACTTATGAACATCTGAATGTTCATAACAGTCCCTGAAAAAAAAAAGCCAGAGACCAACACCAGTTCAGTGCCGTGGGGCCCTGACAGGAAGCTAGCCTGTGACAGCCACCAGTACATCACAAGGCAAGCACAAGATGGGCTCTCAGAAAAGCCAGAGACTAGAAGAACCCTGTCTGGCCCTGGATGTAGGAGTTGTGGGTGAGCTGACCCCAAGGGAATAGTGTTGGAGAGCCAGCCCTGCCTTTTGTCCTCACACCAATGGTGAACAGGAGATCTGGTCCCAAAGGGATCACAAGAGCAGGAGAATTGTCCCTGCCCTTCACATGATGCAGTACTTGGGAAGCAGGTCCTGTACCTTACCTGGATAGCACAGTAAAACTGGTCCTGGATGTAGGAGTTATAGGCCTAGAACCAGGGCTTTGAGTCAGCCCACACCAACATATACCCCATGGATGAACTATTGGATTGTATGAAGAGGCCAGTTCCACAGACACAGTACTACAGGATCTCCATGACACAATGCAACAACAGGATATCTGAGAGGAGTCCCAGTGAGGTTCCAGTATTGACAAAGTAACAGAAGCCAGAGTCCTCATACCAGACCAAGGAGTCATTATAATGAATATTTGCAAACAAAAAACATGTGGACAAAAGGAAATATTATGGGACACACTGAGACACACTACAGCTTCCACAATGAGATTTTTTTTTTCTTTTTTCTGTTGGGAGAGGTTGCAAGAGTGGTGGACAGGTCTGAGTGGGAACAGCATGCATGATGTGAAATTTGCAAAATAAAAAACAATGGAAAGATTTTTTTTAAATAGCATAATTGGAGCCAAGCGTGGTGGCATACACATTTAATCAGGAGGCAGAGGCAGGCAGCTCTCTGTGAGTTTGAGATCTACAAAGTGAGTCCAGGACAGCCAAGGCTGTTAAACAGATAAATCCTCTTGTGAAAAAAGTTTGGTGATCCAGGCTTTCTTGCCGTCAACTGTCTAGAACTTTTCCTCCCAAGTCTTCAAATGTACTACAAGTTAGTCCATTCGGAGATTTGCTAGCTGCATGTCTTAGCTGCCGTTAAAAAATATCCTCTCAGCATTTATCTGTTCTATCAATTCTCCTTCCGCAAATGATCTTGAGAACCACAAACTAAGGGAATAGAAAACAGCCTGTTTAGTGTGGGCTGTGGATTATCTGTGCTCGTGGTGGGAAAGAGGAGAAAATGCAGGTGCCTGCGGCCTGGGATGGAGCCACTGTTGCATTGTGGGTATAACGGAGCTTTAGTGAGGTCGCCAGTTCGCCCGCAGTCCTTACATCCAGTGCAAGCAGAGGATGAAGCGGACAACAACTGGGACCTACCATAAATTAGTGCTTCAGTACCGGACTCAAGCAGCCTAAGGACCGAGCTCTTCAAATTCAGATAATTACCATGCGCATAAGCCAGAAATAACTTCTGGGTTTCCTAAATCAAAGTGCGTCTGTGTTTCAGGTGGCTGAACTTGTAACCAGTGAGTTCTTCGAACAAGGAGATCGCGAGAGGTCGGAGCTCAAGCTCACTCCCTCTGTAAGCTTGTCCTTTTAATATTACCGATTACCCTTTTGAATGGCATTTTCCAAGGTAGTTCCAAACCACATCTTGAGTTGGGGAAGGTTGAGAAGGGGGTTAGAGGACTCCTGAAAACTTGAAACTTTAACTAAACAGGAATGCTAATCACCATGATCCCGGGTTTCTGACTGAAACTGCTGAACTACTTAATAAGCATTCCCTGAGAACCCACAGTGGGACAAACAAGCAGGCACATGGGAGGGTGTGCAGGGTGGAGTTTGAATATCTTAGACCCAGTGCTGGCATTTCACACATGCCCACTTTGGAACAGAAATAACAGCAAAAAATTACAGTCAAGCCAGCCAAGCTCAAGAAGCTAGCTAGGTTTTATTTTTCAGTTCCAAACTTTTAAATTTCCCAAAACAAAGCATTACAAACCATTTTTGTTTGTTTGTTTATATACTGAAATTTGGGGATCCAGGTTCTAGTGGTTGGCAGGCTACCTACATTGGATTACTTGGTACGATTCTTATTTGAGGATGCTGGTGGCAAACTGGAGATGCTTCTGTCTCTTCTTTCAAGATAAGGAAGCCATGATCACCACCCTCAGGGAAGGGAAAGCCTCTTCACTCCTAGTGAGCAGCCAAAACATCTTTCCTGCTCACTCCAAGAAGGGGCAAATTATTTTAAGACCCGGCCATGCAGTAAAGCACAGTAGTTTTAATGAAGTACATGGTGTAGATCAGTTGTCAAGAATGTCACTTTTTGAGGATTCCAGTCCATCAAGTCTTGAACATTTGGAGTAAGATCTTTGAGTTTTCACACACCCCACTTTGCTGATATTCAAACACCAGAGAGGACAGCAGGACCCTTTCCTACCTTAAACATTTCTCTTGGTTGAAACCACCAGCAGCCTCTATGGGGTTGACTCTTCTTGCCAGTTGCTTACCTGTAAAAGGCCAGAGGACCACAGAGATTGAAACGCACACCAGTGATCTTAGTTTTCAAAGCAGTATGTGTTTATATGGGGCTCAAAACATCCTTTATTCTTTCTGATGCTCATACCAAATTTGGTCTTGAAAATTATTAGTTGATAATATGTATAGTTCATTTGCAGAACCTGTAGCCCAAATTTCTCTAGGCTACGCATCCACATTAAAATAAAAGCTTTTTCCTTGCTCTAAAAACTATTTTTGAGGCACTCTCTGAAGGGTTTACAATGCACCAGTACAGGTCCTTTAGTTAAATGCGGGGGGAGTAAATTGACAGTGTTTGGAGCTGGCAGGTGCAGTGAAGTGGGACTAAGAAACCTTTATCTGTAGGCTCAGCTAAGATCTTCTCTGAAGACATAAATGAAATTAATTTCATAGTGAGTATATAGCTGTAAATTCTATTCTCTCCTCACAAAAGGCTACTTAATGTAGCTGTCCCCTCAGGAGATGTCTGGCTTCTGAGGCAGGAATTTCCCTTAGTGACCCATCTTCAGAAACATCTGAAATGCACCCAGAGCTGAGACTACTTGCCTCCCTATCCGTTGATTTTCTTTTGAATCACCTCTTTTTTTTTTTTTTTTTTTTTTTGAGAGGGTGCATGGTCCAGAGACCATAGTAACTTTCTGAGACCAAGCTGAAGCTGGCTGGACCCCAGTCAGAGGGGGTTCATGTTAGAAGCAGTGAGCTGACTGATAAAATGGGCTTGGGTACCAGTGTATGTCAAGCACAAAGCTCAAAGCTGTGTATGCAGAAATAAGGGGACACCATCTTCCCTGTGTTCAAGGACCCTAGGACCTTGTCAGCTGGTGTGAAATACTCATGAACAAACACATAAACACATCATTTATGAGCAAACACATAGCCAATAAGCACACAAAAGATTGTTAAACCCTTTAACCATCATTGTGGTAGAAGCTAGGTCTATTTAGTAAATCATTATGCAATTCAGTTTGGCATCTGGAAACACATAAAGCTTGGTGTCCCTTTAGTTTCTGAAATGGACAGAGTGCAGTTGAGACCATAGTTCTAAGAACTTCCCTGTTGGAGGGGCGGGGCTAAGAAATTTAAAACTTTCGGTTACACATCATGAAAACACAAATTGAAACCACAGTGAGGTACCACTTCCCACTCACTAAGAGAGCTATTATTAAAAAGACAGACAATGCAAACATTGGCATCTTTGCAGAGAAGCTGGGACTTCAGATGTGTGGGAAGGAACCTAAACTAGTGCAGCTACTCTGAAAGCCAATCTAGAATCTTCAAATAATTAGGCATAGGGCCAGCAAGATGGCTCACCAAGTAAAGCACCTACTACGCAAGCCTGAGGCTGAGTTCGATCCCTGGATGCCATGATCCCACAGAGAAAGGAAAGAACCAACTCGCAAGAGTTGTCCTCTGACCTCCACAAGCATGTCATGGCACCATCAACTTTAAAATTAAAGCTTAATATAAAAAATTCAACATGGAATTACCATATAACTCAGGAATTCACTTCTGGGTTTATCCCTAAAGGAAGTAAAACACACACCCATACAAAAATTTGCCTACATCTGTTCACACCAACATTACTCACAGCAGCCAAAAAAACAGAAACAACTCAAATGTCCATCAACTGATGAATTAATAAATAAAATGTCATAAATCTCTACACAGAAAGAGAATATGAAAATTATGAGTGAAGTGAATGAATGAAATGTTGATACATCATATCTGGATATACCTTTGAAATTGCGAAAAAAAATTGAAATTTTTTTTAAAAGCCGGTCTTTCTGGGCATAGGGGCACCCACACCTTTACTCCTATCACCCCAGAGACAGAGGCAGATGGATTTCTGTGAGTTCAAGTCCATCTTGGTCTACAAAGTGAGTTCCAGAGTTCTACATGGAGAAACCGTGTCAAGAAGAAGGAGTAGGAGAAGGAGGAAGAAGTCACCAACTCTAAAAAAAACATGTACACATGTACATATGATTACATTTAAGTAGATTGTGTAGAACAGGCAAATCTGTACATGCCGGTATTAAATCACTGTTTGCATAAAGCTGGAAGTTTACAAGAAGATGGGATTGCTATTGGGGATATGAATTTTTAAATTGAGTATGATCATAATTGTATAGTTCTGTGCACATACTGAAATTGAGTTTGTTTTTTTTTTAAAAAAAGAAGTGTTTCTATAGAATACTCATCAGAAGCAGAAAACTAAATGAACAACTCAGGTAGGAAAAGAAGTATGGAGAAAATAAATCAGACTGCTTGGGGCTTAGATGTTGTCTGAGTCCTGGGGTTTCATGTGTTAAAACGTAATCGCCAATGTAAGAATTGAGAGCATGGGAACTCAATCCAGTTTTCGTGGGGGGAGGCGTGGCCTCTGAGAGCTTATTAGGACTAGGTAAATTCATTAGGGGGGAGCCCATGACCAATTTAGTGTGGATTAGAGGGTGGGAAGAGACACCAGAAGACTTAAATGTGTGCTTCTTGCCTCATGCCACATGATGTCCTGTGGCTTGGGGCTTCCAGCAAGAAGGTCATCAACAGAGGCAGGCACTCCAGACTCCAGAACTATGAGCTAAGCAAACCTTTTTCTTTATAAAGTTATTCTCAACCTCAGGTATTTTGTTACGACACACATGTGCAGACACACAGAAAAATTTAAAGGATCGTTTCCAAAGCAAGTTTCACATATTTCAGAAGAGTTGTCACGTTCTCCAGTCCATCGCAGTCTTCTCTGAATTCCAGTCATTTCTTTAAGAAGCTGAGCAGAGCCGAAGGGAGTCAGTGGCTTTCTACCTGCTGTACAGATAGTTACTCAGATTGGTAACTAGTGATGCCCACAATACATACCTCACTGTGGCTCATCAGTCTGAAGGATGCAGCCTTTTCAACATCTCAGGACTAAGGCTGAGGCTTAAATCTGCCCCCGTGACTGCCATAGCCACCAGAATGACATGCATGCCATCCCTTACCTAGCTTTTCAATAAGACAAGTTATGACTAGGCAATGCCCTTCTTCCAGACCAACTGACACAAGGTAATGTCATAAGACATTGTCATTGAAGTTGAATTGGCTGTTTGTTAAAGAAATACATTTTAACCGTCTAATTCGAGTTGATTTAAGTCTTACCAATAGAAATAAATCACTCTGGCTTTTAGAAATACACATAAATTATATCAAGCATTATAATCTCATAAAATTTAAAGGCTGAGATGAAGAAAAGATGAATGCCTGCCACCGCCATCCATCCAAGGACAAATACTTAGTCACCTCCTAATTACAGAACCTTACTGGAAAACACATGATTGCCAATAGCACCCAACCCTTAAAATCATCATAAGTGGAAAAGACAGGCAAAGTCTGAGGGTTTTTGCGATATGCTATATTGTCCTGGCTACCAAGAAACAGATCTTCTCCAAAAAAGTCAACACAATCTTTATAGAAGGCAATTTGACAACAGTTTAAGTTGTGAAGAATTTCTTCTTTAACCAATGATGTCACTTCTGAGAATTTATCTTTTATTACCTGCATTATTCTAAATCATCCATGTGAAGCATTGCCATGTTGTCATAACTATAGTTATTTGAGATGCCTGAGAAAAGCTCCACAATGTTATTATATTTAGTAAAAATTAGGTAGAAAAATAAGTAGAAAGCAGTTGTTGATGAGTAAGTAGTCTATGTTGATCATAAAGTACTCACCTGGCATGCACAAGGCCTTGGGTTGCATCCCAGCACTCAGGTTGAGGAATGGGTAGCAGTTGTACAAAAATTTGGCAGATCAATAAAACTTTGTTTAAAAGGAAAAAATCTATATTTAATAAAAAGGAAGAATGAAGAAAAGAAAATTTCTGTTAAGGATATTTTCCAATCTCACATTCTCTTTCTACAGAAATAAAAGCCTGCTTTATTTTTGTGGCAATAAGATATGTCTCCTTCCCCTTGACTTGTACCCAGTTCCCAGTGACCTGGTGACTTGATTTAGTAACAGATACCTGTACCTGCAGACAGATTTTGTCCCCAAGGTGCTGCAAGCCATAAAGTTCAAATAAATTCACTTACAAATTTCATAAGATGTGAAAATACTTTATTTCTTAACGTAGATAAAGGGAAAAAAGCAACATGTGGGGATTGTGATTTGTGAAATATTCCGTTAGTAAAATCTGAACCGTTGTTTGACAAAGTGACTCTAAAATACTCGAGGGAATAAAAGCACGGTTTCTGCGTCCTTGTTCTAGGCTATTTTTGACCGGAACCGGAAGGATGAACTGCCTCGGTTACAACTGGAGTGGATTGATAGCATCTGCATGCCTTTGTATCAGGTACTGCCGACTTGTGAGTGTCTGGGTGTCCTGCCTGAGGTGAAGGAGAGTGTGGGTAAGTTTGTTCAGAAGTGTGAAGTAGGAGACATTCGCAGTCTACAAACTGTGAACTTGTTTCTAATTTCTGACCCCAAGAGCTGATGCTTAGACGATTAATACATCAATTCTCTACCACTTTCTAAAATGTAACTCCATGGCCTTACCTTCCTTGTCTGTAAGCCAGGGATTATAATATACTGTCTCTTCACACCCCCCCCCCACCAAATGCTACCCCATAAAACACAAAAATGCACCCATAGTCAAAACCACCCCCCCCCCCCCCCCACCCCCCCCCCAAAAAAAAAAAAAAAAAAAACAGCTCAAAGGCCCAGTAACTAAGGAAACTCCCATATACTTCAAAGTATCAAAGGACTTTATGGAGAACGGAGAAGTCTAGTAAGAAAGGAACATACTTAGCCCTGATAAACTCTGAATTTCTGAAATGGAAATCTTGCTTTTAAATTGTGTTAATATCATGTGAAACACAAGAGTTTCATCAAGCATGCCTTTCTGCTTTGACCCCAGGGTCTGGACCACTGGGCTTTATGTGGAAAGCATCGTCCATCTTCAAAATCTGCTTCCTTCCTTAAGCAAACGTAACTGTGCTGAGCAGTGACTCCTGAGGGAGACCACTAATGAGCTTTTGCTTGGCCCCCTGGTGCAGAACTCGCCCTGGGCAAGGAGACATGTCTCAGCCTTGAATAGTTTACATTCCACTTTTCGAGTTCCGATCAGTGCTGGCATCCATTTGCACTAACAGTTTAGTGTGCATTGGCTTTTAATTCTACTGCTAACCATTTGCTCTCATCTGTAAACCGCAGTGAGTTTTTTACCCCCGACCTTGCTCAATCAGTCTGAGCCACACATTCCTAACTTCAAAGTGAGATGCTCACAGGGAAAGTGAAGCCTCTTCAGTTTCTCACTCCCTGCCAGTCCATTAAGAACACAGGATTGTTTTTTAAGGACCTCACAACCATTAAGTCTCAAACTTACCCACCACTTCATTTTCAGTGCTGTTAGGAGCTACACAGATCTGTCACAGTCCCATGAAAACAAACAAATTAGAACATTGTCCTCAAGACAGAAATGTAATCTTAATAGCCACAAATGATAAAAGTAAATTCACTTGCTTCGTAAAATCCATTAAATGCCCAATATCATAAAAAACCAGTCAGATATAGTTTTAAAATAATCTGAAATCAATTGTTATGGTTACAAACGACTATAATATTCTCTCATCTAATAATGAAAGATCAGACAAGAAGAACTGAGAATGATGTAGCTTATTACAAAGGGGATCCTAACTCTCTTTCCTTCCTGTCTGTTCCCCCATCCTTGACACTGAATAAGCAGGCTCCCATGTAGAGCCCACTGGGGCTGGATCAGGCTTTACTGAGTTGCCCTTGGTTGCACACATGGAATTATGGTTTAATGTCACTCAGTTCCCCACGCATAGGTATTAATGGGATGGATAAGACACTTTTTTTACTTAATAAATTTCTCTTACTGGAAGTAAACCTCAATTATAGTCCATGTGCTGCTAATGGTCTGCTTGTGGCCCCCACACTGAGTCCATTGTTTCACTGCTGATCTACAGTTCTTTGAGCTTATCATGTATGTGTTAGTAAGTACTTAGTAAATCTTCAGGTTGAAAGGGAAGTTACTTGAAATTAAACAACAAAAAACATTAGCGCTAAAGATTCAGGGAATAATACTTCCACAGCACATGGTGTAGCATCTCAGTCTTTTTCATGTGTTCCTCACTGATCTTTGAGGTTAGATACACCTGCTACTTTCATCTGCAGGAAATGGAATACACAAGTGAAGTGGTGCACCTACACATTTAATTTGTGTCCTTCTCAGCCTCGACCTTTGCTATAGTGTGATGGATGACTCTACTTTTAATGAAATTTTCTCCTTCTGTCTTCTCACTCTCTCAAGAGCCATGTCACCCTAAAGGAGAGTGTGGGGAAGTTGGTTATGAAGCTAACGCTCACAGTTCACCACTCTTGTCCTCTCAGGCAACAGGCAATGAAAAGCTTGCTCTGTTTTGGTTTCATGTCACCACTATTTTTTTTAGCTGTTCCTTTTTTATGTTTATTTATTACTTCAGGTTATATCTCCACCACAGTGCCCTCTTTCAACCCCTCCCAGTCCCTCCTTCCCACCCTCTACCCCCTATCCCTTCCATCCCACTCCTCTGGAGTGGAGTGTCCCTACATAACAGTCGCCCGCCCCAGTTCAGCAGTCATATGAGGGCCAAGAGCCTCCTCATACACTGGAGACCTACTAGGCACTAGTAGGGCAAAGTGTCTCATTGATAGAGACTATGTTCCTGTTCTGTCTGGTGTGTTGGTTGTAGTATAGATATCCTGTACTATATGGCTAAAATCCAACTATAAGTGAATAGATGCCATGTGCATCCTTCTGAGCTGGGTTAGCTCACTCAGGATGAGCTTCTCTAGTTCCATCCATTTGGCTTCAAATTGCATGATTTCGTTGTTTCTGATGGCTGAGTAATATTCCATTGTGTAAAACACACCATGGTTTTTTTTAATCCATTCCTCGGTAGAGGGACATCTGGGTTGTTTCCAGTTTCTACCTGTTGCAAATAAGGCTGCTGTGAACATAGATGAGGAAATATCCTTGTGATTTGGTGAGGAATCATTTGGATGTATACCCAGAATTGGTATGCCTGGGTCTTGAGGTAGGGCTATTCCAAGTTTTCTAAGATATCACCAGACTGATTTCCATAGTAGTTGTACAAGCTTGCACTCCCACCAGCAATGGAGTAGGGTTCCCCTTTCTCCACAACCTCACCAACATGTGCTGTCATTTGAGCTTTTGATCTTAGCCATTCTGACAGGTGTGAGATGGAATCTCAGAGTTGCCTTGAGAGTTGCATTTCTCTGATGACTAAGGATGCTGAGCATTTCTTCAAGTGTCTCAGCCATTAGGGATTCCTCCTTTATGAATTCTCTGTTTAGCTCTGTTCCCCATTTTTTGATTGGATTATTTGGTTTCTTGGCATTTAATTTCTTGAGTGCTTTGTAAATTTTGGATATTAGCCCTCTGTCAGATGTGGGGTTCATGTCGTTACTATTTTTTTTATTTCACAATTTCAGTTATAAATTCTTTATAAGGCTTTGAAACCAACTGTTCAAAAAGCTGTCAATCTGGAAGTACAGCTGGCATTGAAAGATCATCTTTCATAGTCTCTATTATGTTCTATCAGATGTGATGGTGACTCCCCAACAGGTCAGAGGACAATCTCACACTACCTGATGGTGCTCCCAAAATGAAATGGAATCAGTCACTGGGCAGGGATTGCAGCTATTGGGAAGACAACAATCTTGAGGAAATGACAAGGAAACTCATTGATATGACACTGGAATAAGTAAGTGGATGCAGCAGAAAGGCCAATTGGATTTTGAACATAAAAATGCAATAATGAGCTTCTGAGAGGATAGATGCCAAGCAGGGTAATATGCAGAAATCCCTACTGTCTGTAGGCCAGAATGACATGGCCTGAAATACGAAGGAGAAGAATTCAGTTTGGTCTTGCTAAGATGACTGGGGGACATTGCAAAAGTGCAAAGAATAGTACTCACAAGACATAAAATAGACACCCCCACTAATGGCAAAACCACAGGCTTTAAGATGGCAGGCATGGGTGGCAAGAAACTCATGAAGAGCCCAAGAAAAGAGATTGTGGTGCAAAGAACTTGGATGGTCCTTTGAGTGGAGCACAGAGTTATGGATGGAAGCTGGAGAGACTGGACGATACTCCTTATAGAGGTTAGGACAGCAGGGAGTTGGAGGAGGGTGGCCCTTTGGCGGGGCAGGAGATGTAAGTATGGTTTAAGGGCTGCTATTTTACTCCACTGACTTTCACTGGATAATTCAGTTTTACTTAATGGCTTTAAAGGGAATCTTCTTGTCAAACATCCTAACTGATCAAGCACTTTCTGCTGTCTTCCTGGTTGCTAAATCCAGACCTCCTCAAAGCAAAGGGGAAAGAGTGTCACTACTCCCAGGTGCCTGAAGAGGCCTGTACTTGTACACTGTGGCAGGAACCCATGCCAGTACATTCTGATGCCCATTTGCTGAAAAGTTGAAATTCTTTTCTGTTGGATAGTGTTAATCCCCAGGCAATCTGTGGCTATGTAGACGGAAAACAATGAGGAGTTCTCACTCTAAAATTTATTCTTAAGAAGCTACTGAAGTAATAAATAATTGAGGGAAAGCAGGAACTACATGAAAAACATATAGGCTGGTGGTGTACCTTGGTTGTAGAGTGGTTGATTAATTATATAATTAAATGTGTGTATATAAATAAAGCCCCAAAAGAATATCATGCGAGCCCTGTGCACCCAATAAATGAGTCTGGCTATTTCTATCTGAAACGAAGATCTAATACTCCTGATACTTTTTTAGCTCTTATGGTAGGCCAGGTGGGAAGGGGGACACCTCCAACTCTCTGGGTGGTTACAGGAGACATGATATGACCATCCACATACATTTATCTTTTAAAACTTAGGGTTCCAAACTTTTAGAAAGAAGACAAGGAGAGAGAGGGAGAAAGAGAAAAGGACGACAAACAGGCAGAAGCCATGATTTATCTGTGACAGCATTTTAATCAGGAAACATACAGGAGGCCAAGAGCAGGCGGGGAGCATTAAAGCGTGTTCCCCAGGAGAAGTCTAAAGCCCTGGTTAGTTAGCTCTGTCCTAGCAGGATGTCTTAGAGGAATACATTGACATCTGATTCCGGAGCTTTCTGCTGTCTTTACACCCTGCTGGGGAACCATTAGCCTGCTGCTCAACATCTTTCGAAAGAAAAAAAAAAAAAAAACTCAAGAAGAAGGGAAAAAAAAGACACTATCAAAGTTTGAAGTTACTGCTGAGGCAGCCTTAGGGATAAACAGAAGCCCCCTGTTGCAGTCTCATTCTGAACTTCTGTTTTTGGGAGCAAACTAAGTTTTTGCCCCTTATTTCTGTTCCCAACTTCAACCTCAGTATACCTAAGAATGTCAGTGATGTGGAGGGGCATGATAAATCTGTTTGTTCAGAACTGACAGCTTTGTCAGGTTGTCAGCTCATCCCAAACTGGCTTTTGATTTGGGGGATAGATTTTCTCATAGACACTGCAAAAGGGTTACGCTGGAATTTAATACCCAACACCTTGTTAACCAGCCATGGCCTTACACAACCTTAATACTATAGTTCCATAATAGGGAGGTAGAGACAGGAGGACCAGAAACTTAAGGGTAGCCTCTGCTGCTACATAGTGAGTTAAAAAAAAAATAGTGTAATAGGATTTCTGATGTTAAGTCACAATAACTTGGAATTTATTTATTTATTTATTATTTACTTGTTTATTCATTTAAACTTTGGTTGTAATGATCATCTTGGAACATACAGTCCACCTGGCACAGCTATTAATATGCTCTTGGAAAAAAATGAAGGGAATAAAATCTTCATAATATGTTTGAGGAATGGAGAGATGGATCAGCAGCTAAGGGCACTGTCTGCTCTTTCAGAGGAACTGGGTTCAATTCCCAGCACCCACGTGGTGACTCACAATCATCTATAACTCCAGATCCAGGGGATCAGACACCCTCTTCTGATCATCAAGGGAACCAGGCACTCCAATGGTACATACAGACATGCAGGCAAAACACCCATTGTCCTAGTTAGGGTTTCTATTGCTGTGATAAAATACTGGTACCAAAAGCACCATGGGGAGGAAAAAGTGTGTTTCAATTTATAATTTCACATCGCAGCCCATCACTGAGGGAAATCAGGACAGGAACTCAAGCAGGACAGGACCCTGGAGGCAGGAACTGATGCAGAGGCCACGGGGACCAAACCTCATGCTTATTGGTTTGGTTCCCCCCCACCCCGTGGCCTGCTCTGCCCAGTTTCTTGTAGCTCAGGACCACCAGCACTGGGGTGGCCCCACCCACAGTGAGCTTGACCATCCCCCATCACCATCAATCAAGAAAATATGCCACAGTCTTGCCCACATGTCAAACTGGTGGGGGCATTGTTTTCAGCTGAGGTTCCTTATTCCCAAATGACCCTAGTGTTTGTGAAGTTGACATAAAAACTAGTCAGCACACCCATACACATAAAATAAACATTTTTTAAATTAATAAAATATAGTATAATATGCTTGCAATTGTTGAGACTGCAAGCTAGAAACCAATAAACTAGAAGAGAGGTTATGAAAGACACCATCTCTAGATATTGAGAAAAGTCTGTGAAAACAACTCAATGTGCCCCAATGTTTCATGACTCATGTATGATTTCTTTTTTAAAAGAAAGGAACTAATGAACTGCAGAGTGACTGGTCAGAACATAAAATAGTCTGTTCTTTGAAAGCCTGCAAATGCTGGATGTGGGAAGAAAGAACATTTCCATGAGATATTTTGAAAACTGAGAGGGAAGAAGGGCGAGGGGAGGCATCACTTCCTGTATGTATTTTCTCTGACATTTAGTATTCTGGGGAATGAAGTGAAGACAGAGTTGGGGAAAGTTTCTTACCTCTCTTTACAAAGGAGAGCACACATGGGATGGCATCACACAGACTCAAAAGTAAAGTGAAACAGACAATCCTCAAGAAGTGAGGTGGAAGGAAGAATGACTGACATGGATGTGACGAGCCCTAGTGATTAAAGTCTGCCAACCTCCTGTCCTACAGTGTCTGTCCCCAACCCATGCCACCAGTTCCCTGGTCAGTTCCAGTCACTGGTTCTCTGGGCATTTTCTCAGTCCCTCCAGGGCTTAAGGCTGCTCTACTGTCATTTTGCTGTCCACACTACCTACTGAATCCCTCGGATATGTTGCTCAGGTGGTGCCAACTTGCTGTTAGATAATTCTGCCCCTTTTCTGGATCACTTTTGAGATGCCAGAGACAGGGCCTTTCCCCTTTCAGAGAGCAGCCATGAAGGAAGGTAATGTCTCATCTCCCTCTTCCTCCTCCACTTCTCTGTCCACTTTTCTTTCTCGTGTTCTCTCTTTCCTCCTTCCCTAACACACACAGTAGAAAACTGCCAAGTGTCCTCCTGCTTGTCTGATGGGCTCTGTCCTTCTGTGGATGGCCCCTCACCCAGAGCTGGGAGGCAAGCTCTTCTCAAAGCTGAGACAATTGGTGTTTCTGAACCACCATTTACCTGAAAGAGGAACATCAGATATGTTTCTGCATGAGGAGACAAGGCATCATGACTCAGAGTGCAAAATGCCTTGTTTTCCTACTTTCAAAATACTGCCCTTGATACATATACTACACCTGAATCTAAGTGCTAATAGTAAAACCTGCTCCCCTCCAAAGTATCCCATCTGTTGTTAGCCAATAAGAAATATGAAGGCACCACAAACATTCAAGGGATGTGTCCATGAACTTTCAAAGCCCTGCCGCTATAGGCTTGCTGCAATGATCAGGATAGGGTGGGTGAAGAAGGGAGGTGAGGGAAAGGAGAGGAAAGGAACAGAATGGAAGGAAGGGAGAAGGAAAGAAGAAAGGCAGAGAGGGCGAGGGAGGGATGGATGGAAATAGGGAAGTAAAAAGAGAGGATCTGGTCATGGCAGGCCCCTGATTGACAATGCCAGGTTCGTACTGCCATATATATACATATATATATATATATATATATATATATATATATATATATCTTCAAGATACCCTGGGTTAGCGGTGAAGAAGATGTCTCATACCATTCTAAGACCCTCATCTCCACATTCCACATCTCTTGGCCCCACCCCTTGTCACTTGCCCACTTGCTTGCCCAAGCACAGTTTTCTCCAAAGCACAGGACTCCCCTCCCGAAGCCCCCTCACCTTTTAATCTTCCCCCTGCCTTTACCAGCCTTTCCTTCCCTCTCCTCTCTGTCTGCAACACATCAGCCCAAACGACCATCTATAAAACGCACCTGTCCTCAGCAACCCATGACACTTGCCACTGACTCACACTGTGCCAATCAGGGTGTGCTCTGTGCCTATGTGTCCCCTTCCCCCCTGGCACTGCTTTCTGTCCCAGTATTTTAAACATTAGAGCTACTCAGTATGTGTTTGTTGAACAGGTGAATGAAGAGATAGAAAAGTGAATGACTGCGTACAGTAGCTCGGGGTAATTATGAGCAGTGGCACGTAGAAAGAAAGGTTATAATGTCATTTTAAGTTATCATCCGAAAACGTAAAAATCCTTTCAGCAAAGTATGCACCGTTATATTCCTGCCCATAACCTAAAGTATATGGCCTATGGTATCTTTTTAGAGAGCGGTTTAGTTCTCATCATGGTTGAATTGGTCCTTAATTCCACCGTAAAGCACCAGTTTATAGCTGTGAAGTTTTCAGAACTTAGACTTTTTTAGCTAAGAAATATGCTAAACTTTTTTTACTCAGTAGTGCCAGAAAATATAATCTCCTAGTTATTTTAATCGTCAAGTTCATCGATTCAGGCTAGCATAGACGGTGCGGGAGACTATGTGGCATATTGCGTGCGCATGAATTCAGAAATTTATAACATAATAAAAGATACCCAGTGTATCAGGATTACAACTCAAAGTTTATTTGACTTAGAAGACTTTTCTCCTGACCTAACAGTCACTGGTACAAACATCACATAGTGGTGTGCCTTCGGGATGAAGTGCTGGGTGGCAGAGGGTCCTCAGTACAAGTCCAGCAGCATGCCTCACTCTGCCCTCATACTGTCTGAGTAAAGACTCCTCACACCTGAGCCTACATCTTAGATTCTTCCTCAGCATCTCGAGTGTCAGGATGATTGTTTTGTAGAGACTTTTCCACCTTCAGATAGGAGTTTGAGTTGATAAAGCAGCCATCTCTATGTACGTGTCCTTATAAATAAGAGGGCCTTTCATTTATTTTATATTGTGCAACTTTAAAAAAAACTGCTCTTCATACAGTAGTGCTTCATCTAGTTTATTCATATGTATTTTATAAGCTCAAAAACTGCCATCATGAATCTATATTAGAATCTATGCAAAAAATTATGATCTTCTTCTCCCTAGTATGGCTTTTGAGGACAGAACTGAAGACAGGATCTATTTCTCCATACTCCACTGGCCAATATAAATCTTCCAAAAAGTGTGTCTGCTGGAAATCATGACTCAAAAGGCTATTTATTTAACTCTCTGTCCATTCAAGGCTTGGGGTTGTCCACTTAAATTACTCTCTGGTATCTCTAGAGTGTATACTTGAAGTGCATGCTGTTTTACCTCCTTTTCATGACCCTCTATTTGTTTACTGTTTTCAGATGAAAAAAGAGGGAAGGGACAAAGAGAGAGAAGGAGGGAGAAGGGATAGAGAAGAACAGCCTTAGCATGTGGAATCTTTGCTGGGATAAGAAATGATTGCTTCCCTGCATTGTAAGTGCTTGAAACTTCATGCAGTTTAATGTTCACCTGCTGGGCCGCCATCCTTGGAGCTTATGGAAAGTGAATGCAAGGTGGAGGAGGAGCATTCCCTCCTACTTGTGCCACCCAGCATCCTCTGCAGTATTTTAAACATTTACCAAGAAGAGTCAAGAAGGCGCTACTAGATCCTTGGCTGTGGTTATTTACAGAGTTACGAGCTTATAAATTTTAAGCGTGGGGCAGAATACATTACCTCATCCTAGTAAATGTGTGCTGTAGGGCACAGTGCAATGGGCAGAGATGGACTCTCAGCCTCTTCCAGCTGGTATGGCAGCCCAGCAGTTGAGTCTGTTGGCCAGAGTCTAAAACAAAGCTTAAAGCTTTCTGCTGGGCTAGACTTGAAAAGAAAGTGGAGACTGGAACCCCATAACGGCTGGCTGTCCCTATGACACATTGTAAGCAAACACCGAGGACTGACTATATTTACCATTTGATGAGGGTTCAAACTGCAGGGTTTTCAGTGTGTCTTTACACACATACATAATTAACCCTACCTCTGTGAAGGAAGAACGATTTCCTTCTGGATCATAGAAGCATCTCATAGTCTGAATTTTACAGATAAGATGAAACTCATAGCTGATGGATTTGGAGTGAAACAGTGGTCCAGGGCAGAGGCAGTCTCCAACTCAAGTACCCTTGCTATGCCAACTGCCTACCTGGAGGATGGGAAAGGTGACTCCACCTTGTCCCACAGGGCAGCTAGAACTCTGACTCCTTCAGAGGCAGGATGCAGGGACCAGAGTCCCAGGGATGCCAGGTTCTATTTGCCTGGTGACTATCAACAGTTGTATGTAAAGGTGCCCTTGATATAACATTTTCACCTGTAAAATGGGTTGATTCTGCCAATTAAAGATGGCAGACTGACCTTAAAAGTTTATCTCATCTTTCTGAGAATCCCATTAATTTTACAAGAGGGGAATGTGTTTTAAAACTGTGAATTCCCCTAGGTAATGGTAGAAGGCTGGAATTTTGAGGAACTTGGTAGAAAGTCCTAGATTGCTTTGAACAATATGAATGTTAATGGCTCTGTTTACAAGATCTCAGAGGGAATTGAGAAAAAAAATAAACACAGCCACCTTCCTACATAATTTTCACTTCATCCTTTGATGACTGCCCTGGTTAGTTTTCATTGTCAACTTGGCACAACCTAAAGTCATCTGGGAAGAAGAAACCTCAGTTGTAGAATTATGTCTGTCTGGTTGGCCTGGGCCCATGTCTGTGAGAGACTGTCTTGAGTGATGATTAATGTGAGAAGCCTCAGCCCACTGCAGATGGCACATTCCCTTGGCATCTGGGCTATATAAGAAAGTTAGATGAACTGAGAGCATGGTGGCAGATACCTTTAATCCCAGCACTCAAGAAGCAGAGGCAGGTGGATCTCTGTGAATTCGAGGACATCCTGGTCTACATAGTGAGTTCCAGACCAGTCAAGGCTACACAGTGAGACTCTGTCTCAAAAAAAAAAAAAAAAAAGAAAGAAAGAAGGAAGGAAGGGAGGGATGGAGGGAGGGAGGGGGGGAGGGGGGGAGGGGGGAGGAAAAAGAAAGTGAAAGCGAGAGAGAAGAAATCTAGCTGTATAAGAGCCAGTAAACAGCATTTCTCTGTGACTCCTGCTTCAGTTCCTGCCCTGACTTCCCTCAGTGATGGACTGTGACAGTACACCATATAAACCTTTCCTTACCCAAGTTGCTTTTGGTCAGAGAACATTATCACAGCAACCTTTCTTCAATATTTTTTGGCTTAGCTAGCATGAAGTGTGAATCTCTTGAGGAAACATAACATGAACAGAGAGAATATACCCTCAAATACTTGGAAAGTGGAAAAGATGCACTGTCTCAGAATGTCTAAGAGAGCACAGGGAAATCAGCTGGTCTACCTTTCAAAAGTAGATGTTGCAAGGCCCAGGATGAAGGAAAAAGCAGTCCAACTGAGAGCAGTGTCTGAGGGCTACTGTGATAAAATATGGCCAAGTGGGTGGTTAGACAGCAGACTTTTAACAACCTACATTTGCAGAGGCGGAGTAGAGGACAGAGATGATCGAGTTCCTTCTAGGGCTATGAGAGAGGAACTTTCTAGGCTTTTCTCCTGACTTCTGGCAGTTCCTTGCAATTCTGGCCTTTCTTGGCTTGTGGACAGTTCATCTCTATAAAGGCAGAAGTCTTTACCTTAGGTGGGGGCAGGGCAGGGAGATGACTCAGTAAAGACACTATGTTCAAGTCTGTCAACCTGAGTTCAACCGTTAACGTCCACACGATGGAAGAAGAGGACCAATTCCCACAAATTGCTGGCCTTCTC
The DNA here is from genome assembly GCA_907164525.1 of Lophiomys imhausi. NCBI lineage: Eukaryota > Metazoa > Chordata > Mammalia > Rodentia > Muridae > Lophiomys > Lophiomys imhausi. Next base: position 1,824,751 of record CAJQZJ010004748.1, on the reverse strand, counting down.
TCTCTCTCTCTCTCTCTCTCTCTCTCTCTCTCTCTCTCTCTCTCTCTCACACACACACACACACACACACACACACACACACACACACACACTGTCACATACAGGCACACAACAAATCAATGTTATAAATTAAGGGGGCTGGGAAGTGGTGGCGTATGCCTTTAATCCCAGAACTTGGGAGGCAGAGGCAGATGGACCTGAGTTTGAGGCCAGCCTGGTTTACAGAGTGAGTTACAGGACAGCCAGGGCTATACAGAGAAACTTGTCTTGAAAAAACAAGAACAAAAGAGAGAGGGGGGAAGGAAGGATGGAAAGAAAGAAGGAAGGAAAGAAAGAAAGAAAGAAAGAGTGAGTGAATGAAACTGGAGAAACATCTCAGTGGTTAAGAACACTTACTGCTCTTGCTGGGACCCATGTTGGTTCCCAGAACCCACATGGCAGCTCATAACTCTTTGTAACTCCAGTTCTGGAGGATTCAACAACCTCTTTTGACCTACTCAGGCTCCTGCATACATGTGGTACACAAACACACACTCAGGCACATCCATATACACATAGAGTAAATAAAAAGAAAATTTTAAAAAATGGCAGCCATTGTATATTGGGCCCACTCTAATCCTATGTCATCTTGATAACTTCCTCAGTGATGCTATTTCCAGATCTGACTGTATTCTTGGGTACCAGAGGAGAGGGGTCAGCATATTCTTGGGGAGGGTACCATACTTTGCATAACTCTTGAGTCATGAGCCTCGAAAAATGAAAGAAGGCTAGAAGTTGATGATTGGGCTCTCCGGAATCTGCCCTGATCTGCTCAGCCAGGTAAGCAGCCTCTATAACTGCTGCAAACTTGGGGGATCAGAGAGTTCTTCTCCCAGAGCATTGACATAGGAACCCCACAACTGAACTTAAATGTCAGTAAATGACTGGCTGGGCTCCCACATCCACTGCCCTGTTTATACCTATAAAACAGGAAGGCCATATGCTTCTGTGGGGTGTCAGAGCAGCCAGAGGGGAAAGATCTGCAGCTATGTCCATGGAGCCTCTCAATGGATCAGATTCCTACAGGATGCCCTTACCGTAAAGCTCACTCATCTACCAGTGCAGCTCTCCAGCCCCTCCTGCCACTCCCTTCCAGCCAGCCTTGAATGCCTTTCAGTACCTTCTCTTTAAGTGTGTTCACAGAACTACAGAAGAGTGGAGGAGATGCTCCAGTACAAGAATAGACACAGGGAAGGGGGGGAAAAAGAGAATTTAAGGCACACAGAAGCACAGGAAACAAGAGACAACTTAAATTAAAAAAAAAAAAAACTTAAACTGTTAAAAGAGTAAGAAACCTGTTACAAAATGATCAGGGGTTTCCCATTTTCTACATTGTCTTACTTTCTAAGTCAGGAGTTTTCTTTCATCTGGTTCCACTGTAACAGTGGGATCTCCTGCAGCCCCACTTAGACTCTTATTACACGCAGCAGGCTCTCCCACCATTCCACCCCAACTTCCCATGCAACCCTACAAGCTTTCTAAAGTGAACCAGTCTGCCTCACTCCCCAGCCCTGCTCATGACAGGTGCCTGCCATTTCTACAATCCCACCTGCCTACAGGCCTGTCACAGGCCCTTGCTCCACCAGTCATCTCTGCAGGGCAATCTGGTCTCACTCCAGCTTTAGAATCTGCTCAGACAACAAGCTCCTTGCAAAATAAACCTTTCTTTTTCCCTGAGAGGTAAACACATTCTAGTCTCTGGACTCTCTGTGGCTTCCCTTAGTAGTACATCGTAGTTATGTGTGTCTGCCCAACACACACTAACTGGGACCATGGTCCTCCTACAAGCCCTCAGGAAATGCTATGTGTTTGCTGTTATCTGGCACCCTGGGACCTGCTCAATAGTACAGCGAGTGCAGAATGTGGCAGAAACAGGAAAACTGGTTGCCATGGTATGCTAATGTTTGTGTGTCACTGGGTGTCTTGCATGCCTGTGTTGCCTTGTGGTGGGGCTTTAGAATCTTTGCCTTTATCTCATGAATGAGAAACCAGGGAAGCTCCTCTGGCTACTCAGAATCGCCTGGGGATTCAGGACCATTCAGTGCCTGGACCAGGGAGGGATGAGCTAGAGGACTAACTAACATCACAGAGACTTACTCTCCAAGTCCTCGGCCTGGTATGCCATCAGCTTAGATATTGGTGCTACAGGTGAACTGAACAGCTGACATTTTTAGATGGAAAAAGAGAGGCCAAGAAGGAGAGGTGTGCAGAGGAAGAGCCAACAGAGAAGAAAGAGTCTCATGACAGAGTCTGAAGGAGGCCCCAGGACTGTCTTTTCAGTGTCCTTTTTGAAGCCTGTCCTCTACTGTCATGCCTGACCTCCACTGTCATCAGCCTCCACCTCACCAGCTTCTCATTGGATGGCCAGTGGTTCACAGATGTGACAAAAAGTAGCCTCACTCTGCTACAAAGTGCATAGTATATGTATATACAAATTCCCACACGGCTGTCACTGTTGCTGCCGTGAGCGTCATTCCTAAATGCCATTGTCTCCTCTGGAAACTCAGGTAAGGGCCAAACTGCCCAGCTCACAGGATGCAGTGGGTCTACAACAGCGTTTCCTGAGCACTTGCTACATGCTCAGGGCTGGCTTTTCATAAATTACCTGACCCTGGAGGATACAGTATCAAGTCAGGTAGTGTGTTTGCTCCTTCTCCATGTGTGAAAACTGAGGCTAAGGTTTCTAAGACAAACCCAAGAAGACTCAGGAAAGGGCAGAGTTAGAGTCTTCCTGCCCTTGAATCTCAGACCCTGAACCACCACAGATCACTGGTACCTGAGGCCATGTGTGCAGGTGGAGTACCACCTCTGAGCCTTGTGGAGTCACCGACCCAGACCTAATCATTGCTGTGACATTGAACAGTCCTGAAGCATGTCTGTAGATCCTCTACAGGCCAGGAAAACCTAACCCAAGAGGTCCCTATTGAGTGACAGTTTTAGAAACCAAGACTTTGCTCATCAGCTTAGGGCTTGTCCCAATGTCCTCCCTTCTGTGTATAAAATTTGAAGCGTATTCCCAAGAGATAACATTAAAAAGGAAATCATGAGCTGGGTATATTGGTGCATGCTTGTAGTCCCAGCACTTGAAAGGCTGAGAAAAAATGACAAGACTTTGGTTAGCCTAGGCCTGCATACCAAGGCCCTGTCTCCAAAAAAAAGGCGGGGGAGGGGGGGAGCATGGAGAGTGAGGGATGGTGAGTGAAGGAGATTACAAACAAGCAGAAAGCTGACCGAACCAGACTTTGTTTTGAAGGGCAGGGTGGTGAGCAGAGATGCCTCCCAGAAAGGGGAAATGGAATGAAAAGTCATCAAACAAGGTAGAAAAGACAGCCCTGAGAAGGCCTGAGAAGCCTAACAGAAAGTCTGAAAGAAGATAAATGGATAATTTAACAGCCGCTCAGTGTTTAAGCAAGACAAAGAGCAAGCTGCATTGCCTCAGAAAAGGACCAGAATGATGACGGATGGCCTGAAGGATCACGGTGGCTAGCCCAGGGCAGATCTGAGGAACTAAATAAGGATTTGGGGCTGATAGGAATTGAAGAGTTTTTCAAAATCTATTTAATGGTCAGGCAGGGGACCTTGATCGCTTTTCAGAGGAAATGTTGAGGTGCAATGAGGTGGTCAGCCCTTATTTCCGATGTGGATAGGTGAGCAGAGAGGCAAGTCTGCACATACAGGGCCATCACAGCATATACGAGGTATTAAAATCATTTTTGAAGGAAGGGAGTGGGAAAGTACTAATTTAATTTGATCTTCACCAAATAAGGATTTGTCTTTTCTATTCTTAGACTGGGAAGTCTTTTTAACTATTGACTTATTTAACGGTACTCAACATAGCCAAAAAAATAGCCCTAGTGTGTTTATTTATTTATGATTTATTGTATTGCTGTGGATTGAACACAGAGCTTACGCCTACTGGGTAAGTACTCTGCCGCTGAGCTATATCCCTAGCTCCATAGTAGAGTTTTAAATATTTTATTGTTGAATAGTTAGCACATGCGTAGTGATCACAATTTAAAATGTTCAAAAACCAAAATGAATCAAGAAAATGATTCTCTTCATGCTGTCTGCCTGCCTCAGTTTCCCTCTGTCTGACATCAACCACTGTTCATTAGGATGTTGTGATCAATAAAGACAGTCCATATAAAGCATGAATGCGGTATCTCACACTGATTTCAACCCGCAAGGCTTGCCTGATGTTACACACACAGGTGAAGCTTGGGACACATCCTTCTTTGTAAGATTGTTTCTGACTTGTAGAGACTGAGCTGGCCTGTCCTCTGACGGTTGCATAGCACTAGAATTTGAGGACAAAAATTGAATTATTGAACTGGTAGTTAGTTATTTGTGGACACCAACGTTTCTGAAAGTTTGCTGTTGTGAACAGGATACAATTACCCTTACAAGCACACCATTTCCACACTCTGTTGATAGGATGGACAGCCAGAAGTGGGGTCACTGGACTTCCAAGTAGACATTCGGCACTTTGGAGGCTATTGCCAGTGTCTGATGTGTGGAATTTGAACTATTTTATATTCCCGTCAGTAAGGCCTGAAGTGACAAATCACTGTGCCCTGAGTGACAAAAGGGGCATTATCAAGTTTTTAAATTCTTATCAGTATCATGCATGTAAAGTGTATCTCACTTTAGTTCTCACTTCTATTTTCCATGCCATATATATGATGTGGTTTTAGATTTATAGACTCAGGGCTATTGATTTCTGTAAAATCTTATGTTTTGCCCTCTTTCCTAGTGAGTGGGAACTCACTGTATTTTGTATTTTCCCCAGTTTCTCATTGTCTTTTCACTTTGTTTATGCTGTACATATATTAACAGATTTTTTTGTTTGGAGTTTTTTGTTTTTCATGGTTTTGTTTTGTTTTGGACAGAACCTCACTGTGTGGCCTTAGCTGGCCTTGAACTCTCTACATGGACTGCACTCTTTTAACTGGTAACACTTTATGACAGACTCTAATGTCTAGTAAGTCTAGTTCTACCTTCCCACATACTCTTTCGTGTTTTCTAGGTCTGCTTAGTTTTTTCCGTAAATTTTAAATTTTAGTTCAAAGCAAATCCAGTGTGTCTTTTTTTATTAGAAAATATCTAGGCATTGATCCAGTAGTAAATAAAACACATTTCCTTATTTATCTTCTTATTTTTCTCTTGAAAGTTTCACTATCTTCATTGTCCTAGAAGTAAGAGGGGAATTTCCCTACCATACAGGAAACAGTAAAAGAACGGGGCATTTCTGTCCCCAAAGTCCTCTACTTAAAGACAAGGCATTCCTCCTGGATACTTTAGATATCAAGTCTCTCAAAGTTTGGAGCATTAAGTGACGGTGTCCACCCTGAACTATAAGCATTGCTTGCTGCTGGGAGGGAGGGCCTTTTGTAACTCACTTGCGTATGTGCTCCTGTACACACACATCACACACTCATGCACACACCCACACACGCATACACATACACACATGAGCACTCAATAATCATCAGATTTGTGTTGTACACACTTATTGCTTCCTGTAACTAGTCTCTGGCTCTTAGGCAAACTTTCAAACACATGCTTTTTAAAAGAGTAAATGCTAAGAGCATATTCTAGAATCCATTCTTGGAGGCCCTGAGACATTGTCCTCAAAACACTCCTACTATAGGCAGGGATTTTCAGCTGTGTTTCCAGGACCCTGTCCCACACAGACACCCTACACATTGCATTTGGGGTCTCTTGGACTCAAGGCACATAAGAGAAACATTTTTAAGTAAGGAAGTGAATGCTCACAGCTTACCAACCTCAAATTTTTAACGGTTCTTTTTACACAATGAATTTTGAACAAAAAATATGGATTTTATGTATTTCTATAAAACCTCAGGTGGCCTAATTTTATTGAAAAACACTCTGATGTATAAAGAGGTGGATTATTACCATGGGGCTACATTTTAGTTACATGTCCCAACCACCTCCTCTATGAAGCCCCATTCATCAAAGGCTGCAGCTTCAGGGTCATCAGCCACTCCTGCCAAGTCAGGAGTTGCCCTCACAATGAACATGATTGATGGGCTACCAGACCACTCTGAAAACGCAGCCACCAGGATAACCCAGGACATTGTCCTAGAGGGGCTCATTAGAGCAGAAGGAACAGTTCCTTGTTCCATCCATAGGAGCTGTCCTTCAGCTTGCCTATCAATTATTCCCCACAGCCTTTGCTTTATCCTCTCAAAGCAAGGTGGACATGAGTTGTTGATTTAAAAAAAAAAAAGATATATTGTTTACACCTAGGTGGCCTTTTTTTGGAAATGTCCAAGCACCGACATCAGGGATTCTGAAACAATCGCCCTGCAGTAGAAAAGATGCCCCTCCTTTGTTGGCCCTGCAATAAGATGGGGAGGAGCTTTCATGACCGGCAGACCGGCTAAGTTTCCAGATAAGAAGACACCATAGGCTTTGTACCTAAGCAGGACTGGACTGTCCTGCCAGCTCTGCTTTACATTTCACTGGGTGAACTCGGGGTCTGTGAGCCTTATTCCCCAGGTGCATAATCTATGTAAACAGACCAAGTGAGCCGGCTCACTGCATGGTTGTGAGGTTAAATCAGTGAAGATGCCATTCTCCTGGCCTAGATCCACCAATTACTCAATGGTTCATCATCTACTCTCTAGAATAGCAAGCAATGGGCAGCTTCCAGGACAGGCTTTGCCCATAGATGTGGTTCGTTCAGCTAGATACTGTGGTATCGTATAGCCTGATGGAAATAGCAATGCTCTAATCCTGGGAGTCTAAATTTCTTGCCTCATTAATTCAGAATGTTAATGTCATCATGAATATCTTTTCGCACAAAGAAATCCCCCGAGCATACAAAGAAGAGAGCTAAACATGAAACTGTGGGGTCAAGACAGAAATGGAAAGAGCTTCATTGTAAACCTTCACATGCATCAGTAAGTCCGCCCCAGCCTTGGAGAGAATAGTCTCTTTGTAAGTTATTACTGGTGCTAATTAGCTTCCAGAATATTAAACATAGATACCATGAACATCATCTTCAGGTGTAGCTTTGGTGGATGATCCCCTTAAGACTCCAACTGCAGGTCTCAGTCATGCTTGCTCTGGGTTCTAATGAGCCTGCCTGGCTTTATGCAAGGCATTACCACTGTGGCTTTATTATCTTTACTGTTCTTTGGGTAACTATTTCCTATTATTTAGATTTTAAGATGTCCAGTATCACTAACACACACACACACACACACACACACACACACACACACACACATATGCACACACACCTGATGATTTGTATTACTCTCACAAAGCTCAGTATAATACCACATGCAGTAAAAAACATTTCCAAGTTGGACAAAGCAATCCACCCTGTGTGGTAAACACAGAGCAATGCTGAATTTGCACAAGGAGGAAATAACTGGTTACCAGTTTTCTTTTCTGGGTTCACCTGGATCATACCAGGCTAAACACTTGCCAACAGCCAGCTGACCAACCCCTCTGTGTCCCCCTTCCCTAAGAGCTACAAGAATTGTGTCATCACATTGACTCCACCACCAGAGGGAGCTGACATCTTCCTCCAGTGCCTGCTGGGCCCATAAATCAGGACAGGATGAGACTGTAGAACCTTCTAAGAAAAATTTTCCCTCTCTACTGGACCGGCAGGGGCTCAGGGAAAGGGAAACACGGACCACTTAGGCTTGACTCTAACGTGGAGTGTGGAAGGGTGAGTGTCAGCACCATATTTCCACACTGCAGAAGGTGGGACACTCATAACCCAGCCACCAATTCAAAGTCTTGGGGAGAGGTACCAGCAAACTCAAATGAGACCTAGAGATGGAAGAGAGTAAGGAGCAAAAGTTAGAATGTTCAGCTTTGTTTGAGCAGTGTCAGGAATTATGGCTCATGTGGCTAAGGACAATACCTAGGGGAATGGGGGCGGGGGGGGGCGGGGGAGATGCCAGAGGCCTATATCCTTTCCCTGCTTGCCCTGGTAGAGTTCTAGCTATTGTAATTCTTGAATAATAATGTCTTCCATCTGTTGGGTGTGTGAATGTGACAAGTCGTCTTCTGTGACTTTTCCTACTGGATGCTAAACACTGTCCAGTTAGTGGGTCTGCACCCTGTCCAGTTAGTGGGTCTGCACGCTGTCCAGTTAGTGGGGGCTGCACACTGTCCAGTCACCTGTTCTCTGAGAAGAGAACCTACTCTACCCGTTCTGATGGCTTGCTCAATTCACAATTTGAGCCTGACTAAAGAGTGGGCCAGTGGTTAGAAGCCCAGGCTCTGAAGTCACATCTCTGTCATTATAGCTGTTACTGCACCACAAAGGTAAAGAGTGGTACATCTGCACAATGGAATACTATTCAGCTATCAGGAACAAGGAAATTATGCAATTTGCAGCCAAATGGATGGAACTAGAAAAGCTCATCCTGAGTGAGCTAACCCAGACTCAGAAGGATGCATATGGCATCTATTCACTTATAGTAGGATTTTAGCTATATAGTAGAAGGTATCGATACTACAACCAACACACCAAAGGGAACTTGGACATAGACTTTTTATTTTTAATTTTTATTTTTTATTTATTTTTTATATATTAGTTATATTTTTTTCTATTTTTTAGTCTTTTTTATCTATTGTCTGCTTATTGGTTTGTTTGTTTAGTAATTCTCTCTCCCGGGGCAACGAGACACTTTTCACTGATGGTACTGCTTCGTAGACCCCCAGTGAATGAGGAGGCTCTTGGCCCTCATACGACCTCTCAACGGAGATGAGGGACTGTTATATAAGGACACCCCACCCCAGAGAAATGGGATGGAAGGGTTAGGAGGTAAAGAAAAAAAATGAAATGTGATGTTTTGGCTTTTTACTACTAATTGTCATAAACTGTTTAGGATAATTAAGAAATGCAAACTAATGGCTATGCAAGCCGGTCATTCTGTTAGGTACTACGACAGCCTATTATAGCTACTTTCTAAGCTAATCCAGAAATAAACGTGCTACAAGACAAGCAACATCTGCTTACCCTAATATAAGAGATAGATAGGACCTCTTCAAAAACCTCAAGAGATCTGCAGAATATGGCATTCAAAGATGTTTTTGTAACTTTAGATTTTTTTTATATCAAGACATATCAACTCCTGACAGCACCCCCTATTCTCCTCCAAGTAGAAGAGGAGCATCGAAGAATCTCCAGTGGGAGATGATTGAATTAGTGGCAAGCCTATCTCTTGGTAGGAAAAGCCCCTTGCTCCAACTGTAGACAGAATGCTGTCCAAAAAGGACAAAACCTGGAAGCAGGTAAGTCGACAGCCTAGCTCTGCCAAGACAGGGTAGGTAAGTCCTTCTTAACCCCTGCTCTACAATCAATGTCTGTCAGAGAAACGGGGCCAAATGGCTAAAGATCGATGCTGTAATGTAAGGAGAGAAAATGGGAACTGTCCAGGCAGCCACTGGTATGTCATTTCTTAGTTTGGGAAGCTGCAGACCCTGTACTTCCTATAAAATCAGATATATTTATCCCTCTCGGGTCTCTGAGGTGGTTGAAGAACAGATAGCTAGAGTCTCATAATTAAATTTTGAGTTGTTTAGGAATCAAGAGAGTGTTATAGATCTAAGAAGATACTTTTAAAATTGTGTTGCAAGTTAGTATGAAGGTTGAGTCAGATATAGAACTTTAAACTCATGGAGATGGTTAGAGAGTAGAATGTTAAAGTCAAGTACCAAATACATATGGACTGGACATTGGGAATGTACGCTAAGCCATATAACCCTCATAACTGTGGCCTAATTACCTCTGTTGTACTGTATTGTATTTATTATTATAAGAGAAAGAACCATTTGTTGGACTGAAAGGGGAAACTCTAGGGGGAAATAAGATATACCTTAAACTTAAAAGAAAAAAAAAGGGAAGAGGATAGGGGGTTGAGGGTGGGAGGGTGGGACTGGAGGGAGAATAGGGAGGGGACTGCTATTGAGATGTAACTTGAAGAAATAAAAAATAAAAAAAACAAAGATAAAGAGAAGAAGGCCTGGCAGTGGTGGCACTTCAATCCCAGCACTTGTGAGGCAGAGGCAGGAGGATCTCTCTCTATAAGTTGGAGGCCAGCCTGGTGTTCAGAGCTACTTCCAGGACAGACAAGGCTACACAGAGAAACCATGTCTCAGAAAAACAAAGAAAGGAAGAGAGGGGGGATTAGGTTAAATTCCAGTAGCCTCAGGTACATTCCTAAACAAGTCATTGGGATAGTTCTGTAGCTAGCCTGGAGGTGGAAGAGCTCATGGACTAACAAGAGTAGCAGACCAGTGTTTAGGTTCTACTCTTCATGAGAGTTCATTTATAACCCACTGCTAAGAAAAGAGTTACTAACACACATGCATGAACACAGACACATCACCTTTCTCTTTCTTTGTTCCTTCCTCCATTCCCCACCTCTCTGCAGGAGATCAGTTTGTTCAAGGATAAAGATGATTAAAACATTCTGCCATCTTCACAGACAGAAAATGGAGACCTAACTATGACATCATTTATATTGTGCCCCTAGTACCAGATAAAAATAATCTACACCCACTAATTCTAGACTGTTGTGCTATGGCACCTGTACCAGCATGAAGAGATCTTGATCTTCTTCATCTTTTTTAGCACACAGCTGCCTTGTTAAAGCTTGCTTCACCATCACAAGATAGCCACTGCAGCTCCAGCCATTAGTTTGAAATTCCACCACAGCAAGGAGACAGGGATAAAGGCAAGAGAATGCATCTCCAGATTGAGTTTGGCCATTTAAGGCGTCATGCCTGAAATCCTGCCTTATGAATTCTGCTTACATCTCCATGGTCATTGACAAGTTCAAGGAAGGCTAAAATGTGTACCAGACAGGCAGCTTGCAACCTCTGCTAGATATGTATGCCACAATGTCAACAGAATAAATGACCGTGTCCCCAGATAGGGCAAAGTTTATACGGCCAGACATTTTCAGCCCTTTTGGTGTGGTCAAGGAAGAAGGACAAACAGTAAATAGCTCCCACTCCCAGCTGCTGTCAGCCCACTGTGTCATCTGCGAGTGCCGTGGCCTCTGTGGGGCCTTCTTCTTATTTTCACCTTTGTTTCCATTCGCAAATGTCAGCTCCATAGCTTGACAACCTTTGCACCCTGCTCACGATTTGCAGGGTGGAGGGCTGCCTTCTGTTGACTTCTGGGACTTCCCTCACATGAATCTGAAACCACGGCAGGACTGGTGTCTGTTTACATTTATGGGGAAATTGTATTTGTTAGTATGGATAAACAAGACCTGCCTGGAAATTCACTCTCTTTCTTAACTCTAATCTTCAGGATTACCCCATACAAAATCATACACCGACATCACAAATATGGTAACTGGTGACTCGTGTGGACTCCAGATTCAAAAATCTATGTTCAAACCCTGGCCAATTATATAACATTTCTCAGCCAGGGATTTTTGTTTTTGTTTTTGTTTTAGTGGGTTTTTTTTGTTTTGTTTGTTTTTTTTGTCCATAAAATGGGAGAATAAGGATATTTCTTCTGCTGGTGGCATTGAGGATTTAATAAGGAAGATTACATGAAGCATAGATATAGTACCTAACAGAGTTACATGTGTAACAGATGTAAATATTTATTCTTTATCTCTAGACTTCCGAAAACTACACAGATAGATGTTCTAAGGCTACCTACCACTAATGTGAAAACATTTCTTTCTTTCAAGAAGTCTGGGCTTGCTTCTGTGTTCACCACTATTGTTTGATTATTTGTTTTTCTGAGTACATTTTAAAAACTGCTGGGAGCCTCATATGGTAGTTAATACATTATCTTAAGCAATTTAATGCAAATTAATTTTTACACAATCTTGAGTTTCAAAAGCCATTGGACTGGGGAGGGAAAGAGTGAGGTTTAGGAGGCTGTTTGCTGTCTCCATCTGGACCCTGGAGCGGCCCCATCTGTTCTCATGGGTCCCACCAGCTCTCAGCAGCTCCCCTGCCAAACAGCATGTGGAGCCTTAAAACTCAACAGTATGCTTGAATGCACAGAAAGTCGGCTGCTTCAAGTTTTCTGGGAAACATAAGAGGATTACTTGGGCATTTCAACATTCTATTTTTGAACCATCACCCAAACTTTCAGGTTTCTTTTTTTTTTAATTTTTTTTTTAAGATTTATTTATTACGTATACAGTGTTCTGTCTGCAGGTATATCTGCAGGCCAGAAGAGGGCACCAGATTTCATTATGGATGGTTGTGAGCCACCATGTGGTTGCTGGGAATTGAACTGATGACCTCTGGAAGAGCAGCCAGTGCTCTTAAACGCTGAGCATCTCTCCAGCCCAACTTTCAGGTTTCTAATTAGTTTTATTTCTGAGTTTCCTTCTCTCTTGTGAGTTCGATTCTCACTCTCTGAGAGGGTTTCTCAGGCTGTGTTTGGGAGTTTTGGACTTGTTCTGCTGAGTACACTGGCATTCAGTGGGAGCCACTAAAGGATTCAGGAGGGAATGGCAAGCTTGGGACCCTGTGAGGGCTGAGTGGACTGGAGTAAAAGGGAAGCAGGCAGACTAGGAAGACTATTGCCACGGAATTCAGACGGAGGGTATGATAGCCTGGAGGGGAGCTGCAGCATCAGCAGCAGACAGAAGCACAGAGACCCTTTGGAAGAGGGGTGACTGGCATGCAAGTAAAGGGGACAGTGCAGTGAATTTCAGAGAGTAATCGCTGCATGAATTACAAGGCTCAGGTCCCAAGAGAGTGGCCCTGTGAACAGGTGGAGGTCTGAAGTAAGGTGATGAGTTCAGCTATGCCTGGTCAAGTCACTGTGTCTCCAGCCATGACAGCACACGGGAGAGGAGTAGCTTAAGTGTGACTCCCGGCCAACTGCCTCACTGCAAAGCAGCATGTGCAATCGGGGGCTTTGACTGTTAACTCGTCAATTATCTCTGTCTTCTGGAACCTAGAAGTTCAGCAGTTCACCGATTTGTAAGTTAAGACCCGCTACCACACTTGGCTGCTTCATTCTGAAGTCACACACCGTAATAGAAACCTCTTCTGTTTCTCGTAGACACACTTGCCCCCTGTGACTAGTCACTCATGTGAATCTGAGAGAATCTGAAGGCCTGCACTGCCCTCACCCCTTTTGCTGGAGGTCCAGGGGGCTATGTCAGCTGCACACAGTGCTTTTCCATCTCAAAGTTCCAGTCCCCAAAGGACTCCTAACATTTCACTCAAAAAAGAAACAACCACAGTTGTAGAGCAAGGCGACAAAACATGCCTGAGATGGGTGCCAACTCCAATTGTCCATTTTGTCAAAAAACAAGGAGGCAGAGATGCAGCCTTGCCCACCATACCCTGGGTTCAACCCAGGGCAATTAAAAAAGGGGGGTAGTATTTTTTAAGGGGTAGTATTTAAAAAGTATTCTGAACATCTCTGTTCCGTTAACTGTCTCTCAGTTTCTAATATTTCTTTTTTAGAAGTACGGGTAAGAGAAGTCACACTGCTAGCAAGTCACAAATCTAATTCAACAACAAAAATATCCATCCTGAAAAAATGAATATCTAGCTCCTCAGATAGCTTCCTCAGATATTATTAAAGTGCTGATGATATATTTGGGCATGTTTGGGTTCAAAGTTCAGTCTGGTGAACATCTGGTTTCTCTTGGTGCCCTTACAACAACAGGGCAACAGTCAGTGGGCAGAGAGGGTGTCACTGTTTCTAGGAGCAAAGCCAGTTTCTGTACTCGCCCTTTTGTCCCACATCTTGCTGCTGAGGTCCCAGCAGTGACAGTGGTCAGCTATGGATGCTCACCAAGCCAGATAGTAGCAGGTGTGGATTATGACTGAGGGGGGGAGCATGAGGCCAGATTCTGGCTACTAGCAGCTCAGTGAGCTGAAGGAAACATGCTCTCAGGAACTATACCACTAAGAGTTCTGTCTCGTCCAGAGTTGGGTTCTCGGTTTGTTTGTATAGCCAGGTTGGGCATAGGTCAGAACATGCATCTCCCTTATCCACTCTTAGGTTAAGGCTAGGAAGTCATACCCAGCCACAGGTCTATGACAGGAGAGAGGAAAGGCCACTAACTCCTGAGGTGGCCATAATAGGAATTGGAGATTTAAAGCTGAACAAAGCATAAAGGCTGCTTCTGTTCTATGCAGAGCTCATGGAGTGCCACAGCCATGAGTCATCTTCCCAATACTATAGCAAAGCACCGGCCATTGTGACAGGGAAGGCACGTGGCCGGAACACAGCTATTTGCTCACATTGTGCCCACAGTCAAGAAGCGGAAAGCTCAGACCTGCAGCAGAATAGACCCTACTTAAGTTGCTCCTTTCAGATATTTGTTGCAACAATGACAAAGGTAACTGATCTGCACATAAAACTCACAATGTCTAATATCCAACCCAGAATTGGAATTCAAAGACACAAGAAAAATTTGATCCATAATAATGACAAGACTCAATCAATGCACTTAAAAAAAAAGAAAAATTATTTTTCAAAGATAACAGTTATGGAGACTCCAGTCTGTGATTAAATGGACTATTGCTTTAGGTTTCTGAGTGGGGTGCCAGATAGAGCATATGGCTGAGCAAACTCAAGAGAACACTCAAGTTGGCATCCATGATACATCCCAAACAGACTTCCTCTCTCCAGTTCTTTTTGGTCTATAACACGAATGCCCCTTACTCAACAGTAGACACACACGGCAGCAGGTCAAGACACCTTGCTTCATGGGAAAACCTTGTATTCCCATCATTGATCCAGACCACATAACCTTTCCAGTCTTTACCCAGAGCATCAGCAGCTACTTCTGTGGTCATGAGCTTCTCATAGAAAATTTAAAGTTTACAATCATTCATTGTCCACTTCAATGGGTTGCTGGTGGCTAGGAAGAAACATTCTACTTCATCTTGACAGGATTGACCACCTAGGAGGCACACACACAGTGGGGGGTCACACATTTAAAGTACTAAAAACAAAATATAAGACATTTCAGTATAAAAATATAATTAAAGAGACAGATGACATGCTTTGGGTCTGCATACAAAGGAAGAGGATAGGAGACTTCTGAGAGAAGGCTGAGTGTAACTTGAGTGGTCAAGGAGGACTAGTTGTCTAGGGAGGAAACTGCCACACAGTACTTTAAAGCAGCAAGATTTCAGTGAAACTCCAGCTCAGTCTTTCATTATGTGATGGCAGGCAAGTCATTTGACCTTCTTGAACTATAATTTCCTTACCTATAAAGAAATGACAAAGGGATCTATCATACAGAACTGCCATGATGCTTCTGTGAGACAATTGCATCAAGCCCCTAGCCCTAGTTCTAGCCTAATGCAGTGAATGTTCAGTATATAAATCCTCCTCATCTCTTTTTTTTAAATGTCATCAGAAATGGGAAAGGGGGAGCATCATTCAGCTAAAGGAAGGTATCTTCCCTTCTCTGCTAGCAAAGATCTTATAAGGGCTCGTACCACATGGTGGGATACCATGGTTCAGTTAAGCACTGTGGTTCTTGTTTGGGACGAGTCTGCAGACACCTGGCAAGATATATTTTTTTGTAGATATTTTGGGTTACCACACTAAGGTAATGGAGGAAGTACTTTTACTAGCTTTTAGGGCATATACCTACAAATGTATGGCCACCACAGAAAAAATTTATCTGCCTAAAACATCAGTAGTACTGAGGTGGAGACACTTCAGTTAGCCAGTCAATTTTTTTTTTCATTACACACTGAGTTGTTTTCATTTAGGTTTTGGTTTCCTCAATGAGGAACTAACAGCAACACGGATGATAATAATATTGGCCTCATACGGCTCTTGAGAAAGTTAACTGTCAGTGTGCTTGAAACAGCACGGCCTGGCACAAAGTAAGCATCCCATAACACGTGGTGATCACAGTAACAACAGGGAGATAAACAGAGCGGCCGAGCCAGGTGCATGTGAATGACCATGAGAGTCTCAATGGAGCCATTCACCAGGAAGAGAGTTTCTTTCAGGGACTGGGAGTTGAGGAGGGACCAAAACATTCTAAAGCAAAGTGGTGAGATGCTTGGGGAGACATGGAATACCCAATGTACACACCAGCACCTGGATCATACAGAGAGATCTAAGAGCCAGACAAGTGTGTTCTCAGCTTTACCACACTCACTCTTTCAAGGCCTTGATCTAAACACCAGGTAGAGTCTGTATTTTCTTTCTCTTACTAGAATTTTTAATATAAGCTCTTGCTCTATATCTGAGACACTGTTTATATGTATTGATTTAGCAGAATCTATCAATATGCAAATTCACATACTCTTTGACCCAAAAATACTAATTCTATAATTTGACCCTCTGATATTCTTCATCTACAAAATGGCTATATACAGGATATCCTTGATATCATTACCTAGGATGGCCATTTATAATTTCCATTAACAACCAAGAACTGGTTTAACAAATTTTATAGCTGTGGAACACTAGGTAGTCCTTTTTCTAAAAATCATTTTTAATTATATAAGTTAAAAGTGTTTCTTAAAGGCCACATAAATGGCTGATCATATCTATTGTTCCTTGGGATGAAATGGCTGGGGTAGCATAGAAGAGAGACTTTACACTGTACCTTTTGTACTTTTGTGTATCCTTGGAGCTCTGCAAATGTTACTTATTGAAAATATAAATAAAATATAAAATGAACTACATGTACTAGTCACAAGAGAACTCACAATGGAGTGTTACTTTCCAAGCCAGGAAGGGGCTGTCCCTCAGTTACCCAAATGTTTAGGTGTAAGGTATGTCCACTCATACAAAAAGTATCCCAGGTACTCCTGGTGGATCAAGAGAGTGCTGGTGGTATCAGTAAGGTTGCCCCAAGAGACAAACTGTGCATTCCAACCTTCAGGTCCAAGTGGGTTTTCATAGGACCAACATAAGAGTCATGAATCCCATACTCTTTGGAAGAGTCTGGCTAGACCCCTGGGAATAAGCTACAGGGCCATAGACTTGAGCTCAGCACAAGAAAGCAATCGTCTAAAACCAAAAACAGTCAGAAGTGGACCTCCTTGGAAGGTAGTGTGTTCATTGCTCCTAGGGCATTCAAACAGGGACTGGATGACCATGCTCAGGGTTGCCACCGAGAAGCTGGGCATCCTGTGGCTGATGCAGCCTTCTATGAGTCTTCCATAGGTGACAGCAGATAGTGTTCCCCTCTCTCAACATGAGGAGGGTTCATGTTCACAGAACCATCAGGAATTACTTGATGGTAGCACGTCTTCAAGAACTTCCACATCTACTCTTGCTTACAGCACCTGGCTGGTAGTCACCATGAACGTTGGGGCTTAGATGTGTGGATATTCCTTCCTCTACTAGTTCCTTGCCCTTGCAGTCAACTGCACTTATGTAACAAACGTATAGTATCAGAGCAATTCCTCAAGCCATTTCTGCCTTTGTCCTAAGGAAAATGATTCTCCCCCATGGTAATTGTATTTCAGAAAACAAAGAAAATGAGGAAATTCTAAGAAAGTGCTATTTCTTGCCAACCTCGGTGTTTTATGCCACACAGAGGAAGCAAGAGGAAGAAGAAAAGAAGAAAGATCTAGGAGGGAATGCTGTTTGGGGCTAAGCCAAACAAACTTAAATGCTTTAAAGAATAAATTGGTGGAGTAATTCGAATCATGGGCAGGTGCTAGGAGTGTAATTTAGTAAATGTTCGGGAACCTGCCAAAGAAGAGAAAAATGTGTTGCTTTTGACATCATTTCCCAGCAGCTCCATAAAGGAAAAATGATTACAGGAATTTAATAAGTATAACAGAGCCAGAAAGAGTGTGATCAAATGAGTTTTTAATTACATTTCAACAGAAAAAAAAATCTAATTCTTGCTCCTGGGATTAAAAAAAATAATAATTTCTAGAGAAATGCTTTTGTAGCAGGAAAATAACATATACACTAATTTCCATAGGAATTACAGTAGTCAGTTTAATTAAAAGGCTTTATCAGAATGAAGAGGAGCCTGTGCCAAGGCATGCTAAATAAAACCATGGCAGTCGGTGCTACCTCACCCTGTTGTCAAAAACAAACAAACAAACAAACAAACTGGCAAACAAACACTGAATGTTGAGCAGGATTTAGGCATTCGCATTTCTCTCATGAAAATAAAGGGAATTTTTTATCACTTGCTTCTTATGTTGCTTTGCTTCATACGTGTATGAAATAAATAGTACATATGATTTAAAATGAGATGTTTCTAGTCAGTGTGACAAAGATCACTGGAAAGAAGACACACACACACACACACACACACACACACACACACACACATACACACAGAGAGGGGGTGGAGGGAGGGACGAAGGGACAGAGAGAGAGAGAGCACCAGGATGGGGAAGGATGAGAATAAATATTACAAGGCATCAATGTGAAGAGAAGAGTGACCTCAGGTAGCAGGAGTCTCACTATTCACCTAGATGTGTTTAGGGGGTGTGTCAGGTTTACTGACAGGTAGTTTGAGGCATGCTTAGGAGAAGGCCATCCCACATCAATAGGACACACCATCCCTCAGCTGAGGACTTTGCTACCAGCCACTCCTTATCCACAGCGCGCACACACACACACACACACACATACACACACACACACACACACACACACACACACACACACACACACACACAGAGTGCTTCCTGGAAGATGTGCTTTTATTCTCTGTTCAATTTTTGTCCCCTTGTGATGAGTGGGACCCACCTGCAAAGAGTTTCCATGGGATCACCGTTTTGATCCCCAGCCTCAGAAGTAGGACTCCATTAGAATCATCACCTTTCCAAGAGAAGCACTTCTGCAGCCTCTTGCTCTTTCTATCATTGTCGTATAGAACAAAAAACTTCTATGGCTATCCTTGGTTGTCAACGTGACTGACACAACCTAGGAAGAGGAAACCTCAACTGAGTTGCCTCCATCAGATCTGCTTGTAGACATCTCTGTAGATGGTGCCATCCCTTGGCAGGTGGGCCTGGGTTATATAAGAAAAGTAGCTGAACAAGCCAGGGGGAGCAAGTCAGTAAGCAGCATCCCCTATGGTCTCTAGTTCAGTTCCTGCCTCCAGGTTCCTACCTTGGCTTCCCTTGATGATGGACTTTAATCTGTAAAATATCTCTGAGTTTGAGGCCAGCTTAGTCTATACGGTGAGTTCTAGGCTAGCCAAGGCATGGTAAGACCCTGTCTAGGAAAAAAAAAAAAAGCAAATCTTTTTTTTTCTACTGCTGATACTGCTGGGGCCTGAACACAGAGTTTTCCACACACTAGACAAAAATTCTACCACTGGATGACACACTTAGCCCTGTATTTCATTTTCTCAAAAATTGGATTGTCTAGAATATAAAATGACCCCTAGACCCTTTGTTATGTGTGTTCTCTATGAATAGTTTTATTGATATTTATTACTTATATTTATTCACATATATATACTTAACATCTATATGTTTTTGCCAATCATATTTTGCTGATTGAATATGTTGAAATCTTTCATAATAAACAGTAAGACTTAAAATTCAGGGGGGAAGTAAAACAAAATATTAAGCTAGCATTATAGTTCAAAGGCAGGATACTTGTCTATCATCTACAGGCCTTGAGTTTGATCCCTAGTACCACAGGTAAATAAATAAATAAAGGCATTTAAAAGAAAGAAAAAGAATTCTATAAACTTAATTTTACTTTTTAAGTTTAAAAACTTTTTAATGGAGCCGAAAATAATGAAGCTTTCCTAGTTGGGCAGGGTATTCTCTGTGCCCCTCTGGGCTGTAAATGTTCATCTACTGAGCATTCTGAATCCATTCCAGTGCCAGTTCACAGGCAATGTCCTTGGCCCACCCACGGTGTCCCATCTCTGGGTAGACTGACTCAAAAGCTACAGAAGGGCTCATGAGCTTCAGAGTCAAACGAGACAGCGAACTGCTGAGATTGCACTGCCAGGGCCATCCAGGGCTTCTGAGGTCAGAAGCCACTCAAACCTGTTGGAAGTAGGGACTCTTCTCTTAAAAAGGAAACATTAAACACAAAAGGAAGTATTTAGAAGGATCTATAAATTGGGCCTGGTGGCGCACGCCTTTAATCTCAGCACAGGCAGAGGCAGGCAGATCACTGTGAGTTCGACACCAGCCTGGTGTACAAAGTTATTCCAGGACAGCCAGGGATACACAGAGAAATCCTGTCTCAAAAAATAAAATAAAGTAAAAATAAAAAAGAGAGAGAAGGATCTATAGATCTCGTGCACCTAAGGACCCTGAAGCATCAGTTTCATGAGCCTGGTAACCGTCTGCCCTGTGTGATCACTCCTCTAATTTCCTCTCTCCTCCTCTCCCCCACACCTCTCTTCCACACCCCTTTCCCTTCACATCATGTCAGTCTCCATACATCTTACTATTAGAGTGGAAACAGATGTTTGAGTTAAAAGGAATATAAGGATAAAAAGTGAAATTAGTAACACTGAGAAAGGCAGATAAGAGAGCTTGCAGCCAAGCTGACCAGATAGGAGGAAAGACAGGGCTCTGAGAGAGAAACAAAGTCATGCCAGCAGCCTCTCATGAAGACCCTTCCTCTCCCTCACACACCAGCGCAACACTCAAGGCACTGTCAGTGTTCACACCGTTCAGATCTATGTCACTCCATGTTGATCTGTGTGCATACCTTTTGCTTTTGGAAAACAAGTTCCTCCTCTTGTCTTGGGAATATGCTTGGTTTTCTCTCTCTCTCTCTCTCTCTCTCTCTCTCTCTCTCTCTCTCTCTCTCT
>CAJQZJ010004748.1:1792985-1803964 GCA_907164525.1 Lophiomys imhausi | reverse complement strand
TGTGTGTGTGTGTGTGTGTGTGTGTGTGTGTGTGTGTGTGTGTGTCTGTGAAAGGTCACCTGGGCATCTGTGGCAGAGCCACTGTAAGTTTATCTTTGAAAAATTAAGTTCACAGTCTACTGATAGACAGAGCTCTCTCTGGCAGGCAGGGACATGCATGTTAATAAATCTGCATTCTGAGCTGCATTTTTGTCTTCTGTTTCATTTGACGTGCTTATAAAATCTACAAGGCCACCTTTCCCTTGAGTAGTACAGAGCTGTCTTGTCTGTTTCATTCTTTGCACAGGCTCTGTGACTACAAAGCAATAGTGTTGAATGTATGCCTCCTTCTCAGAAATAGTTCACGTTTACCAGAGTAATCATTTCCTTTCATATAACTGGCTTCCATTCACCTTAGAACAGGAGGAAGACTATGTATATGCATGACCCACTCTCCTTTCTCTCCATCTATTTCTTGTTTGTTTTAGGCCTTGGTGAAGGTCAATGCAAAACTGAAGCCAATGCTGGATTCAGTCGCTGCCAACCGAAGGAAATGGGAAGAACTGCACCAAAAAAGACTGCAGGTCTCGGCTACCTCCCTAGTCCCCCCCAGTGTCGTGGTGGCCCGGGATGACAGCGTGTAAACCACCCAGAGCTTCTGTGAAACCCTACAGCCTGGAGGGTCCTCTCCAGCCTGGAGGATCCACTTCAGCTCAGCCACGTCATCCTGTTCATTCAGCTCAGATGGTCGTAAAGCCGTGACTGCATCGGGAAGCACACCTGAAAGTTCACTTGGCAGCAGAAGAACAAAGGATGAAGGACAGGGTGGGGCAGAGAACTTGACCCTCTACTTCCTGGGATGGACCCACACTGCTAGATCTAGATCTATGGACCTCTGAGGGCCATCAACCCCACTCATTCTGAGTTGAGGGGACACCATGGCGAAAGTCTCACTGTGGCTGCTTCCTGTATGGCACTTTTCCATTATGTGTACTTCCTTCCTTTGCAGCCTCTCCTGGAGCTGGCTTTTGTGCCAGATGGTCTCAAGAATCCAGACTTGCATTCTAGATGTTTTATTTCTAATCCTACCGCTTCTTAGTGATGCACCAGACCCTTGGTTGCGTTTGTCTAATTGATAAACCTACTCCCCTTATTAGGGCCAGCTAACCCCAATCTTCCCAAAGGGTCCAAGGTAGGAATATAGTAACTGTGTTTGTCTAATTGGTGTTACACAGGATCTGTAACCCTGAGTGGTATAGATCATGGATTACTTTTTCAGTTTTTTAATTCATCCTTCATTGTAAAGAAAGCCTTTTTCTAGGAGAAATGAATTAATAATTTTATTAAAGCAAAGGTGAAGGGGACTCTACAGCCACATGGACCAATAGTGAGTGACATATGAACACAGAACTGCTTCCAACAGTGAGAGACAGTCCACAGGTGCAGAGGAGCCTTATGGCTGAGCACGGACCAGCTTGCAGTGAAAATTTGGGGGATAAAATTTAAAGTACCTCAATTTTACATTTTTCATTACATGTAAAAAAGAATGTTCCAGAAAGGCCAGGAAATAATGTCTGTGCAGCCTATATCCTCTAGGAAGTCAAGTCTATTGCAGATGAAAACAAACTGTTTTAAACAGATGTGACCAGAAAGCTGCTTTGAAGGCCATGTCACGTGAGACACTAAGGACAGGGTCTGTGTCACCCAAGATCACTGGAATTGCTGTGCCTTACTTGGCATTGTTAGCTGAGTGACTTTGGACTAGTTACTTCACTTCTGTGTTTCCCAAATTGCCAAGTGAGATTACACTAGGAACTTATTTGCAGAAATCTTAGCATTTAAATCCTCTGTCCAAACAAACTTTCAAGGACTCCCCAGGACACATGATAACTGAAAGCTGAAATCTTCTGTTTGAAGTAGGTCTTGGGCATCCAGAGGCCACACAAATCATCATCTCTTTGTTAACATACATGGTGTTCCATAGAGAGACTCTGTGCGCTCTGAAAATCTCTGGGTGATGTGAATTGAAACCTGAGAGTCAACCCAACTCTGACAATCAAAAACTTACAAAACTTTTTTTTCTTAACATACAAACCATCTTTTTTTCTTACTTTTACTGATCAGTATCAGTTCCACACTTTACCCAAATCCAAAAGAAATAGGGGTCAGGTTTCACATGGGGCATTGCTTTCCGAAGGTATTCAGGAGATGTTTGAAGATGGGGGAAATAAAATGAAGGTAAGAAAACAGGAGTGCAGTGAGCTGGCAACCATGCCAAGGAAGGGAGCTTTGTTATGGCAAGAAACCCAATAAAATTATAAACCAGGCAAAAGGTGAGGCCGGAAGATAGAGAGAAGACTACAGGGAAAACAGGGACTAAGGGAGATGGTTAAGACAAAATGGCTAAGGAGGGGTGAAAGGCAATCCAAACAAAGAAAAATGGCACTCACAGCCAGAAAAAAAAAAAAAAAGAGGGTATAGAATCATGTCATCAATTGAGCAGGAAAGAGAGACAATTACACAGGGAGGGGGCTTGACAAAGGAGAGAAGAAAGGGGTGGTGCACTGAGAAATAATGTTGCTGGCTGCCCTTTACTGCTATTTCTGCAGGGAAGACTGGAGAGACTAGAAGGGAAATGAGAGCAGAAAAAAAAATTGCCTCTGCAGAGCAGGTAAGAGGAGGCTGTTCAGATTTATGGATTTTATTACGCCAGTTTTCTGAATCACTGCTATAAAGGAAAATAGCTTCCACAGATCTGTCTCTCCTCCTTCAGGTGAGGAACAAAGGGTGGGTGGAGCTCTGAACAGACCCCGGGGTCTGCAAGATCACTGCATGTCTGCAGCTCAGAAGCATTGCAGGTGTTTCTGGCTACTGCACCACATCACCGTGCCACATTTATTTCCCAGACAGGAATTGAGAACCGGTCCATATGAGGCTGCAGTGAGCCCACATCTGTTACCCGTCCTAACAATAAATAAATAACCAGAAAAATGGATGCCAGTCCATCTATAGCAAAAAAAAAAAGTCAAGCATGTGCTTTATGATAAAACCCAGGGTCTTCCAGAGACTGCAGGCAGCAAGACAGCAGCTCCCCTCCATCCTGAATGTTGATGCTGCATATTGCTGAGAGGGGACATAATTTATAGCACAAACGCTACAGCTTCCACTAAGGTTGGGTTTTCCTCTCATCTTCTTGCCTTTTTATTGGCTTCACTGCACCGTTGCCAATAGCAACATCCACTGGTAGCAAAGGGAGTTCAACACCATTGCAATCTGCCAGACAGTGGAGCCCTGACAATGTCAACCATCAATCAAATAGCTGTTTATAATTGCCTCCATCTATTTCCCTTGTCTCAAGGTATCTTCCCTATGGTGAGTCAAGATTCAAAAACTGCTGACTAATGCCCAGGGTCTGTCTGTTCCTCCATGATTATGGAAAAGTGGGAGAGAGGGTGGTAGCCTCCCTGGTGCCAAACCCTAGAGGTCAGAGGTTGGAATTCTAGGACTTGAAGGTATTCTTAAAATCCCCTGTAAAACAATTTATTTCCCAAGAACATGAGTTATGTGTGATCCCTCAGTCTGCTTTTCCAAAGCTCAGAAAGAGGAAGCATCCCAAGCCTTATATATCCCTGTTGTTCCTTGCTGAAGGAAGGCTTTTGAAATGTGAGCCTTCCTCAAAATAAAACTCAAACAGAAAAGATTGTCTCCCTCCTCGGGTCTCTGGGCATGAACAGCTGAGATGACTCTATCCTACTTTTGTATGAGATGTATTTTTTCAGAAATTATCTTTATTCATATTAGTGAGCATTCAGCTAATAGGTACACAACCTACAACACAGCTGGAGATCCTGGTTGGTGAGATCAGCTTTGTAACTTGCCAAAGGTACCAACCAGTGCACACCAGAACAGGATTCCATCCTAGCTAGTCGTGGATGGTCCTGTCACCTTGGAGCTCTGCAGCTCTGCAGGTTTCTATCTGTTAAATAAAAGCGCCAACTTTTATTCAGTTTCTGCTTCAAAGGACCAAGTTATGCTTTGCTTTGGGGGAAATTCATCCAGGTAATTGTCTTTCTACGTCTCAAATAATATAGAAGCAAGCCTGAGAGTCATCTTCTCGAGGAAGAATGTAAAAATTTACATATAGGGGCAGCAGACACAAAACAGTCTTCCTACAAAATGTCTGAGTCTGCTGCTAAGGAATGTGAATGATGCAGTCATCAGAGCCTGTTTGTAAGTGTGCACTCTCTTATTTCATAAAGAACAGCGTTGGATGATCCCATAGCATTTCATCCCATATAGGAATCAGTAGTTTAGAAGTGGATTTATAAAGAGAGCCAAGAAAAGTAAAAATTGTACACAGGTTTCCTGTTTCTGAAATCTGAAGGACTACATGCTTCCAGGTACTTTGTGTTTGCAAATATCTTGGATTTAAAACCAACTTGGCAATTTTTTAAATTAGAAAAGTAACAATAGTGTGTCTCTGGAATTCAGTTGCCTTCTCTGTATATCAAAATTTATCATACTTTAGTAACGTAAGTCACCAGACTGACTCCACTCAATTTACTTTGCAGTACCATTATTTTTAAAACCATTTCTCTTACTGGCCCTTGTGAGGTACAGAAAGACCAAAAAAAAAAAAAAATCATAACTTCCAGTGACAGAAACAATTTCTCTCAAGTGCAGCAGAAATCTAAACATGTTTGGAAGAAATTCAAACATAAAGAAAAATGTGTTAGCAGGGGGTGAAACGACAAAAAGATTCATTAAAGCGACTGAATGTAACCTAATTTGGAACCCTCAAGCCTCTGCCATGCCTCCTTCAGTGAATCCCATATCTATTTCATAGTAACAATCTGTAATTGTTATTCTGCCATGTACTGTCAAGAGCTCCCAAGCCCGAACTGTACTAGGAATTTAGATGTTAAATGTGACTGCTAGAAAGCCAAAGTGTCACACACTTCCTAAGTCAGCAGCTCTCAACCTGTGGGTCATGACCCCTTTGGGGGTCGCATGCCAGACATCCTGCCTATCAGATATCTACACTACAACTCATAACAGTAGCACAATTACAGTTATGAAGTATCAATGAAAATAATTCTATGGTTAGGGGTCACCACAACATGAAGAACTGTATTAAAGGGTTGCAGTGTTAGGAAGGTTGAAAACAACTGCCCCACGTGATCACTAGTGGAACATGGCTGGCAGAAATTAAACAAGATGTGTCAGGAGAATTTCAAGAAGGGTATTCGATTTATCAGTGCCCAGTGTTGTGCTCATGTTGTCTGTGATACACACACACACACAGCTAGAGATTTTAGGTTGTATATGCTTTGGTTTTGAATGTCCTTGCACGTGTGTGCATCTCTCAGCTGCACTAAAGGCAAATTGTTCATCTGTGTATCAATCTGTACCAACCAATGTTTCCGAATGTACACACTTATCAAAATGTTTATTTTGATAAGTAAATGAACTACCTACTATGCGGGGGGGAAAAGCGTGTTCTTCGAGGCTGACATTTGTCTGCGTTCATTTCTGTGTATGTGCATGTATTAGAGTGTTCATTTTTCTTTTGCTCTAGAGTAGATTCAGATTAAATACGATTTAGAGCAATTTTAAAGCATAACACAATGTAGAGATAGAAGTCTAGTTTACTGCGTCCCATTCCCTTGGAAGGCTGTTGCTTTCGCCATTTTATTTTGATCTACAATAATTTTAAAAGGGTCCCCTACTGATTTGTTTCCTAATTCTTATTGTTTTACGCAAAAGAAGGGAACTGCATCGTGTATTTGGGTTGTGTGAAGCCCCTCTCTTTGTGGAGGTTCCAGGCTAATGCTGCAATGTAGAAACACTTGGTTAAACGCTGCTTGGCCATTTCAGAAGCAACTGCACATGGCTTTGAAACAAGCTGCTTTAAGACAACAAAGACTTCTTGTTTTTAATAAAATGCTTAATGTTTAACTAACAGTCTGGAATGGTCTTTGTTTGGAGGGCTGGAAGAAAGACACATGCTTTCTAATGCCTACAATTTAAATTGTGACAAGTCAGCTCATTAACCTTGGTCAGTGCTGGCTGCTTGTGTGAGAGGAATACTGGGACCTCACTTTTAAAATGACAGAAGAGTCTTCGGATTACTGAAGGTCGTCTGGAGGTAGGAAAGTTCTGCAGCCGAAAGCTGAGTGAGTCCTTGTGTGCATTATGCATTGCTTAAATTTGCATGGACAGTTACACAAGGTGGAGTCACATCCAACACAGGGTTGACAGCCACAGTGACGTGATACAATTATGAAATGGTTTTGGTTGTTAGACTTTAAAATTTTTACACCATTGTACCTGATCTATCAGAATGAACTGCAATAATCTGGAGCCAATTCAAATGACTAGGGAAGAGGTACCCAGGGAGAGAGGGAAGAGGAGCAGTGTGGCCCTCCACTGGGCAGTGTAAGCAAATACCAGCGCTGCCCGGTGCAGCCTCTGGCTTCTTTGTGTTTTGCAGCCTGCAGTTCTACAGTGAAGTGGAATAAGCTCTAACTCACAAAAAGTCTGTGGGGCTTGGAGAGGGAAATTAGACAAAATGGGCCTGGTGATGAAGGCACTGCATAAACCTTTGTTTCAAAGGCTGCCAGACTGTTTTACAAACTAGCATCCACAGTTTTGCCTTTTCCACTAATTCCTTTTGTAAACCATAACTCTGCTACTGCACAACCCAAGACAGGTTAATTTAGTAACACTGTAAACCTTAAAATACAAGCTAAGAATCAAAGTCCATTCAAGAAAGTGATCTTGTTAGATACTGAGGAAGATTTCTCTGAAAGGCAAGCCCCTAATGAGATGAAGTGGCTCCCCAACTAAGCATAAGTGATCTCGTGTTGGTTCAGTGGACAGATGGCCCCAAAGTGTCAAAAGACTGAACTCTGGCTCCTAAAAGTCAGTCACTGGCATTACAAATTTGACCCTAATTTATTTATTGCTTCCCTGTTCCTGGTGGAGATGGGTTTTGGATGACCAAAATTCAATGGGACTCAGCTCCCAACTGACCATGGAGAAAATGGTCAGGAACCACAGCGGGGAAGAAAATAGTAACTTTGCAAATGATTCCCTTTGTCAAGGAAGATGCTTACTCGTGGTTGTGCATGAAACACACATGAATTAGCAGCGTGCCAGCCACAAATGGCCACGTTCATAGGGTAAGAAAATGTACTCCCAGCTAATTATAAAAGAGACTGTTCACTACATTATACATTTCTGATTGCTTTGTATTTTGGCAGAAAGAACAGAAGGATGCTAAGACTCAAACATGCTTTTACCCCTGCTATATTTTACCTAAATTGAGCTCTTCCTGGTAACCATGCCTCCCTCAGTCCCCTGAAATCGATCCTGGATGTCATAATACTTTCTCAATCATTGACTCCTTTCTACATGTCTCTAATGATCTTTATTAGAACCACTACATGTTGTCCTATCCCCGAGAATAGTGTTGGAGGTTTGCTTCTGATATATACTCCAGCTTTTCAAGAGCCTATTATAAACAAAAATGATGCTACTTAGTTTGCTTTCCAGGCTTTCCATCGTTAATTAAAGGAGTGCCTTTCATCTCCCCCCATCCAAAAAACAATGAAACTATTCCCAAACTCCCTATCAGAGACCAAATAGAAGTCATCTTATCACAGTGGTGGTTACGGTCATGCCAACTTCACAGTGGGATTAGTGCTCTCACTGCATTTTGAAGATGACCCTGCACTCCATCTGTCTAAGCCAAATGCCCTGCTCATCTCAAGCCAGGACACTGGGGCAGCTTCCCATGAAATAAGGAAAAAGACACAAAATGTCCACCCTCCTGTGCACTTCAGCTGCCATGCTCATAGACAGGCATCAAGTCAGAGAGGAGAAACTCAGATGATCCCTGTAGGTAGCCAAGAAATCTGGGGGAAAGCCAACAGTCCTTTCGTGTGTGTGTGTGTGTGTGTGTGTGTGTGTGTGTGTGTGTGTGTGTGTTTTAAAAAGTCATTTGAAGGTGAATGTTTTTACAATGTAAGTGAAGCTCTGCAAATGGAAAGGCATGAAGGGATAGAAGATGATTTCTTGTTTCCACATCCACTCATCTCAATTTAATACTATTTTTTTTTTCAAAATATCTGTCAATGCATAAAGATTTTTAAATAATGAGTGTGAGTGTCCAAGGAACAAATGCCAGGCAGCCCATCAGTTGTAAAGGAAACACATTGTATTCCTTTAATATTTGAGCATTAGAGGTCACACACCCACCACTACTACATACTTCACCTAAAAGGGTACACCAAAAATCAGAGTAAAAGTAAGCTCAGAGTTGGGATATAGAATTATCTTTACCTCCTTCCTGTGGAGATCTTTGGTGGGCCAAAGACCCAGTCTACACATATGGGTGCAACTTGTTCCTTCTTATGATTGCACTGAATGTCCCTAGTCTGAAGGCGTCCAAGAAGTAAGTCACATGCCTGATAATTGACAGCAAAAGTAAGGGCTGAAAAAAGTACATGAAGTGAGTCTTTATAAGATATGAGCAATTGGCGGGCCAAGATGGCGGCGACCTACACTGACGCATTTTGAACGCGGGAGAAAAAAGAGCCATAAAAAACACAGAGTTTTTGGGCACTGTGCAAAAACCGGAGGGGCTAGACCCCCCCCCCGGAACACTCACAGCTCCCAAGGAACTGTTAAAAGTCCCAGGGCAAGGCTCTCCCCATCTCCACAGCCACTAAACCCGGGATTCAGGAACTCCCATTTGGAGAGGCGCCTGGTAAGATCGATCCCAACTTACAGCAGGCAGAATCAGGGTCCACTTGGCCATAGATTGCTGGCCTATTGGGCTCCCGACACATCAGGTTGAACTTATACCCACTTAAAAAACTTTGCGAGATAGTGGAAGGCTTAGCAAGGAACAAACAGGGGGCTCAGCGGGTGGTCCGCAGCCGCTCGTGAAGCGGAGGGCAGGAGGTTCCGAGAGAGCATGGGAAGCTGGGAACACAAAGGCTGGTGGGAGGGGCCAAATCCCGCACACTCACGATAGCGCAGCTGGGGGGGAACACGGCTGGCAAGGCCAAATCCCCGCGAACCCACGGCAGGTCATCTAGGGAGAGAGACGGGCATGGGCGGGGCCAGGGATCCGTGCACCCACGGCTGAGCTGCTGGGACGAGAGGTCCACTCTGGCAGCCGGAGGATCCGGGGCTTGGGGTACCCACGGGACCCGTGGCGGTGCAGACAGGAAGGGAATCAGGCACAGAATCCAGCCCTGTGGCGAGAAGCCTAGAGAGAAACCAGAAATCGGGTCCATAGCTGTATCCTGGAAAATCCAGACATATTAGGTGTGGAGCCAGACCCTGTCAGCCTCCGTGACGACAAACAAAGCCCACAGAATCTGTGCCTGGGCAAACAGGCCCATACCATCAGAACCATTACAAGCTGATAACTCAGAGTGCAACATAGGGAAGTCTGAATTGGGAGCAGTGAAACAATCCTGGTCCATTACTCACAACCTGGGAATAGGCTGCACCAGCTCAAGGTGCCTCAGGCGATTAAAACCACAGTGACCTTGAAATCCCCCTGTAAGCAATGACAGATAGCCAAGTAACTCGTCCCCTGCACCAAATCATCCACTGTGGTTCCAAGCACAGAAAACAGACAGCTAAATGCATCCAATGGCGAAAGGTAAAAAAAAAAATAGAAATCAAGGAATTATGACTCCAACAAAGCAGAATCATCCTAGCTCATTCAATTCGGATGACCACACACCAACAGAAACACATGAAAACATTGACAATTCTGCAGTATGGAAAGTGATAGAGTCCCTGCAAGAAGAACTTAAATCTATGAAGGAATTCAAAGAAGCCACAATTCTACAAATCAAAACAAGGAACAACACCATTAAAGAGCTCCAAGCCAAGGTGACAGAGCTTGAACAGGAAAAGGAAAAAGCCATGAAAGATTTTCATACAAAAACAAGCAAGCTGGAGAAGGAAATGTACAAAACGAACAAAACCATACAAGACATGAAAATAGAAATAGAAACAATAAAGAAAACACAGAGTTAAAAGAGGAAGTGGAGAACCAAGGGAAGAGAACAGGAACTACTGATGTGAGTATCAACAATAGGATGCAAGAGATGGAAGACAGGATCTCAGGCATGGAAGATTCAGTGGAAGAAATCAGTACAACATCCAAAGAAAATGAGAAGGCTAAAAAATCTCTCACCCACAACATCCAAGAAATCAAGGACTCAATGAAAAGACGGAACCTAAGAATTATAGGTATAGAGGAAAGAGAGGACTCCTGACTCCAAGGTCCAGGAAATATCTTCAACAAAATCATAGAGGAAAATTTCCCAAACCTGAAAAAAGAGATGCCAACAAAAATCCAAGAGGCTTACAGAACACCAAACAGATTAGACCAGAAAAGAAACTCCTCTCGCCACATAATAATTGAAACTCCAAATGTACAGAACAAAGAAAGAATATTAAAAGCTGTAAGAGAAAAAAGTCAAGTCACATACAATGGCAGACCCATCAGAATTACGCCTGACTTCTCCCCAGAAACGTTAAAAGCTAGAAGGGCCTGGTCAGATATACTACAAGTCCTGAGAGATCATAGGTGCCCAGCCAGACTACTTTACCCAGCAAAACTCTCTATCAACATAGATGGAGAAAACAAGATATTCCATGACAAAATCAAATTTAAACAATATCTACCCACAAACCCAGCCCTACAGAAAATCCTAGAAGGAAAATCCCAACCCAGAGAAGAAAACTCCACCCAAGAAAACAAAGGGAATAGAAAACCCCTCAGCAACTAAACCAAAAGAGGCACAGGACCACCGCCTATACCAAACTAATGGGAAATAACAACCCCAGGTCACTAATATCCATCAACATCAATGGACTCAACTCCCCAATAAAAAGACATAGGTTTACAGAGTGGAACCGCAAGCAAGACCCTTCCTTATGCTGTATACAAGAGACACATCTAACTA
>CAJQZJ010004748.1:1756093-1768334 GCA_907164525.1 Lophiomys imhausi | reverse complement strand
CACACACACACACACACACACACACACACACACACACACACACACACTTTCCTAAAGAAGGCTTCCAGAATTTACCAGTATTCTCATTCCTTTTCCTTTAAAGACTCATTAATGTAACTTAATACTATAGGGAAGAGAAAAATTTCTCTACCCACTCGGGGTTTTCAACTGGAACTGATTTTTTCTTTCTTTTTATTGTGTTTTTATTTTGTGAATATCACATCATGCACCCTGCTCCCTCTCATCTCCCACCTCCCATCAGACCCACCCTCTACCCTTGAAACCTCTCCCAACGTAAAAAAAAAAAATCTCATTGTGGAAGCTGTAGTGTGTCTCAATGTATCCCTCAATATTCCATTTTCTCCATGCTTCTTTGCTTGCAAATATCCATTATAATGACTCTTTAGTCTGGTACGAGGTCTCTGTTTTCTGCTACTTTGTCAATTCTAGAACCTCATTGGGTCTCCTCTCAGATATCCCCTTGTCCTGTGTCATGGAGAACCCGTAGTTTTGGGTCTGTGGAACTGGCCTCTTCATGCACTCCAGAAGTTCATCCGCGGGGTATATATTGGGGTGGGCCAACTCAAAGCCTTGGCTCTGGCCCTGCAACCCCCACATCCAGGCCTAGTTCTACTGTGCTACCCAGGTAAAGTACAGGGCCTGCTCTCCTGAGTGCTGCAGCATGTAAGGGGCTGGACCAGCTCTCCTGCTCTCATGGCCCTATCAGGGCCAATTCTGCTGCCTGCTGCCTGTGTCAACGGCATCAGAGAGTGGAGGGGATCTCTTCCTCACCAACAATATCTAAAAGTAGACAAAAAACAGGGCTGGCTCTCCCACTCTCACACCCTGAAGGCTGGCTTACCCACAACCTCTGCATCCAAGGCTACCTGTACTGTGCTTCCCAGGTGAGGGGGAGGCCTTCTCTCCCAAGTGCTTTACCAGTGAAGGGCAGGAACAGCTCTCCTGCTTTTGTGACCCCATTAGGGCCAGATCTCCAGTCCGCCACTGGTGTTAAGGGCAAAAGGGAGAGGAGGGGGTCTCTCCCTTGGAGAGGAGGGGGTCTCTCCCTTGCCAACACCACTGTAAAGCAGACAGAAGGCAGAACTGGCACTCCCACATTCACTCCCTTACAGCTGCCTCACCCAAAACCCCCACATCTAGGGTCAGGTAAGTTTCTTCTAGTCTCTGCCTTGCTTCCTGTCTGAGAACCCATCTGGTATTTGCCTGGTGCTAGACTGGTGGTCATCACAGGCTAGCTCCCTGTCTGGGCCCCACAGCACCAAACTGGTTTTGGTCTCTGGCTTTTTTTCCAGGAATGTTAGCCAACTCTTCATTCTGATGTTCATAGGTCAGAACACTGTAGACATAGCCTCTCTCTTCTCTGCCACCTACTGATGCACATATGACACAGCAGCCACATCTGTAATGCCTCTAGTGGCAGGAATGAAACTGATTTCAAACAGATTAATAGGACAAATTAAGACTCAAATAGCTAGGTCTAAGTGCTTTTACATGGCTTGAACAAAAATTACTAACCATGATTTTAAAAAAAATACAATCTAGAAAGATGGCAGTTTAATAATGTTTGTTTGTACATATTTTCCTCTTGACTCTCCTTCTGAGAGAGGGTATTTTTCCACATGATAGTTTTATCTCTAGCTTACAGAAAGAAAAGAAAGAATTCCTCTACCATGCCTTTTGTGTTTTAAGCACCTCTATTTCAAAACAATGAGAAAGCATGGCATAATAGAGGAGCACATCTTAAAACCCTTCCTGTCATAGACTTATCATGCCCTGTTGGATCAAAGAGATTTACTAGTGAAGGGCAGGGACAGCTCTCCTGCTCTAAACATAGATTGTGAGAACCATTCTTAACAAGTGGGTTTGAATGTGCCAATTTTATTTCTGAGTACAAACCATGCTCATGTACTCTCCCTACATCAAGAGAGTGTTATAGATCTAAGAAGATGCTTTTAAAATTGTGTTGCAAGTTAGTATGAAAGTTGAGTTAGATATAGAACTTTAAACTCATGGAGATGGTTAGATAGCAGAATGTTAAAATCAGGTGCCAGATACATATGGATTGGACATTGGGAATGTATGCTAAGCCATATAACTCTTATAATTGTGGCCTATTTACTTCTGTTGTTTTGCATTATATTTATTGTTATAAGAGAAAGAACCATTTGTTGGACTGAAAGGGGGAGCTGTTAGGGGGAAAAAGATATACCTTAAACTAAAAAGAAAAAGGTAGAGGATGGGGGTTTGAGGGGGAAGAGGGTGGAAGGGTGGGACTGGAGGGAGGAGTAGGGAGGGGGTTGTGATTGAGATGTAACTTGAAGAAATAAAAAATAAATTATAAAAAAAATTGTGGGTAAGCAATACTCAATAGTTATGGTGACTCCTGATCCAGTAGACATCCCCCACCCTATCTCAGATGCTGACTGAGTCTAGTCCAATGGCTCTCAGAATAGTCGGCTGGCTGTACATTATAACCATCTGGGAAGCTATTAAAACTTGTCCCATACTGCCTTCCAGAACAATGAAAGTAGATTTTCTGATGGTAGAATCCAGGTAAAGGTTTCTTCAGCTCCCAGTATGCAATATGCAGCCACGGTTGAGAACTGCTGGTCTAAGCCAGACACATGGCAATCTACCTTTTCCTTACTTACATAGGAATAAACATTGAAGCCATTTCTTACTAAGAGCCAGGAAGTCTTCTAGAAGTTGTTGGAAAAGCCATCTTCACCTAGTAAAGGAGGGAGATGTAAGAGTCCCTCTTCTTCATTTAAACGTGGATCTGAGTCTTCTGTCACTATCTTGTGACCAGGACAGAAGCCAGACCCATATTCTGAAGATATCAGAGAAATAAAAAACCATGGGTCCTTGGTGATATCTTTAAATTACTATAATCTCACCCGACTAGACTCATCTCTATATGGAATTAATTATCTCACTGTTTAAATTTGTTTGAGCCAGACTTTTTGATTTCTGAAAGCACTCAGACAATACTCATCACAGACAGAGTTATATTCTTTGACCATAATCTTTTTAGGCTCTCCCAAACTTTTCAAGGCCATACTTGCTTCTATGTTGTCCAGTTATAATGAATTCAGCTAGAACCCTCCTCTTCCATGTCTACTTTCCAGCATATAATTGGCTCCATGTCTCCAACCATCCTCTGGATGTCTGATCACCTGAGCCTGCCTTAGAAGAAACCCTGCTCAGTCAGTTTAGCCAAATCCTGTCTTCCACGGTTGTTTTCTCTTAGAAATTACCCATCTACTGACTTCTACCCTGATCTATTGCCCTAAATTTTTATTTATCCATGCTATATTTGGAGTTGAGCTTAATCTCTCTCCTCAAATGCAAATGTTCTATCACAGTGAGCTACAAACCTGTGAAGATTGTGCTGTGGCCCCACCTTGAATAAAAGATGTGGTACCACCTTTACCAAGCATCATACAATATTTTTTTCTTTCCTTTCTTTCTTTTTCTTTTTCTTTTCTTTTCTTTTCTGACATGGTCTCAATAGATAGCCCTGGCTATCCTGAAAATCACTGCATAGACCAGGCTAACCTTGAACCCACCGAGAACTGCCAGCATCTGCCTCCTGAGTGGTGGCAGTAAAGGTGTGCGCCACCACACCCAGCAGAATAATTTTTATTTAGCTCACCTTAGGTATTGTCCAGGAGTTGATGAACTTTTGTGCATATTTCTAAACACTTGTAATTAGCTCTTCCTCAAAAGCTAGAGTCATTATCATGTATATAGAATAAAATTTATAAATCTTTATGAAGACATTGGCTAAAAATTTGACTCCATTATTATTGGCCTTATGGTCTTTTGCAACAGCTATTCATGAGATTGGATATGCCTTTATTCTCTCTCTCTCTCTCTTTCTCGTGTGTGTGTGTGAGAGAGAGAGAGAGAGAGAGAATATGTTTGTGTATAGGTGGAATGTGCACATGACAGGGTGAGTGTATGTCACACATATGTGAAGGACAGAGGACAACCAGACAACCTTGGGTGTCATTCTTCCTCAGATGTAAGTCATTTTGTTTTTTGTTTTGTTTTGTATTGGGATTTTGTTTGTTTGTTTGTTTGTTTGTTTGTTTTTTGAGACAGGGTCTCTCACTGGCCTGGGGCTTATATATTATGTTAGCCAGTCCCAAGGATTTGTATGTCTCCACCTCCCCAGCACAAGTGTGTGTCATCATACCAGGCTTTGTCACATGGGATCTGGGA
Source organism: Lophiomys imhausi (assembly GCA_907164525.1). Lineage (NCBI taxonomy): Eukaryota > Metazoa > Chordata > Mammalia > Rodentia > Muridae > Lophiomys > Lophiomys imhausi. The sequence continues at coordinate 1,764,086 of CAJQZJ010004748.1, read as the reverse complement.
ATGAAACACAAACCTTTATGTTTGTACATCAAGCACCTTACTGGGCTGTCTTTCCAGCTCTCTTTTCTTGGGATAATATTTACTTAAATAGATATAAGTAGAAAACTAAATATAGGATGTGGTCCCTGGTAGATCAACCACATTCAACTAGATGGTCCCATACCCATGAGTATATGAGCACAAATTAGACTTGCTCATTTGTTTAGTTTTTTTTTTTAAAACAAAAGAGAAAATGAGGTTAAGAGAGTTGAAAAGGTAAGGAATGGATCTGGAAAGGGAAAGAGTGATGGGATCATATGATCAAAACATATGAAATTCTCAAAAAAATGAATAAAAAATTATATTTTAATTGTTGCTAATTACTGGCCCCAGGATCTGGTTGCCACCCAGATAAGAACATTGTCAGTATGAGGACATTGTCACATATATCTGTCTTTGTTGTGTGAATCTTGCTCTACCTGATTTGAAGTTGATTGGTTGAATAAAATGCTGGAGCCTGGGTTGGGTGGAAGAGAGGTAGGAAGGGAAGAGGTTGCTGAGCTTTTGGAGCAGGAAAGAAGCACCAGGGAGAAAAGGCTAGGACATGCCACAGGTTAGATAGAAGAACATCATTCCAGGTGGCCTGGAACATCAGCATAGTGTGGAGAATAACAACCATACGGGATGTATGTATATATTAGGGTTTTATTTGGGGAATAGCATTATAGCTAACTTAGATGGGGTAAGATTGCACAATCCAGGCTAAGGCTTGATAAAATCCATCAGGTGTCTGTAGTGACTAATAATCATTAAGTAACAATTATAAATTTTAATATTTTCTATAATGTATGGTGCCCAAAGTGGGGCTCGAACCCACTACCCTGTGATTAAGAGTCCCATGTTCTACTGATTGAGCAGCTTCCACAATGAGATTTTTTTTAATGTGGGGGGGGATATTGCAAGGGTGGAGGGTGGGTCTGACAGGAGGTGGGAGATGAGAGGGAACAGGATGCATGATGTGAAATTCACAAAATTAAAAAATAATAATAAAAAGAAAAAATATTTAAAAAGAAGGAAAGAAAAAAAGAAAGTTAAATTTCCCCTAAATCTAAAGTTCACCACTTAATTTTGGGCAAAACACAAGATAAATGTTAATGCCTGTATAATTAGTGGCTTCTGTCGAAAAGGTATCCTGCTAATTTCATATCTCCTCAACATCTGTGTAAGACTTTTTCAGATAAATCTCAAAATAATAGACTGAAAATGAAAACAGCAGCAGCACTCGTTCATGTGCAGTAAATCTCCATGTTACAAAGAAGCCATCCGAACTTCTCTACAATCAATCAATAATCTAACGCATTATGTCAGCTTTGGCCCTAACGAGTGATAACCCTGGTTATAGGGAAAGTTTCACAAAAGAATAATGCCGAGGGGGATCCAAGATGGTGGCAGCCTGCACTGACGCATTTTGAACACGGGGAAAACAGCTATAATACCACAGAGTTATAAGACACTGAGCAATAATCTGAGTGGTGCGAACCATTAAAAGTCCCTGGGCAGTAGCTTTGACAAGACAGGGTAGGTTAGTCCTTCACAATCCCTGCTCTACAATAAATGTCTGTCAGAGAAACAGGACCAAAAGGCTGAAGACTGATGCTGGAATGTATGGAGAGAAAATGGGAACTGTCCAGGTAGTCACTGGTTTGTCATTTCTTAGTATTGGAAGCTGCAGGCCCTGCACTTCCTATATAATCAGATATATTTATCCTTCTCAGCTCTCTGAGGTGGTTGAAGAATAGACAGCTTGAGTCTCGTAGCTAAATTTTGAGTTGTTTAGGAATCAAGAGGGCGTTCTAGATCTAAGAAGATGGTTATAATAGTGATGCAAGTTAGTATGAAAGCTAAGTCAGTTATAGAACTTTAAACTCATGGACATGGTTAGAAGGTAGAAGGTTAAAGTCAGGGGCCAAATATGTATGAACTGGACATTGTGAAGGTATACTGGGCCATTTAACTCTCATAAATGTGGCATATTTAATTCTGCTGTTTTGTATAGAATTTACTGTTATAAGAGAAAGAACCATTTGTTGGATTGAAAAGGGGAGCTGTTGGGGGGGAAGAGGGTGGAAGGGTGGGACAGGAAGGGGGAATAGGGAAGGGTTTGTGACTGAGATGTAACTTGAAGAAAAAAAAATAAAGTCCCTGGGCAGGACTCTCCTCTCCTCTCCTCTCCTGGACACTCAGAAAAACAGACCAGCAGAAACCGCGGAAAAGGTTTTCCAAGAAAATGGACCCAGGAAGCAAGCTGGAGTAGCCATCTTAATATCAAACAAAATAGACTTCCAACTGAAGTTAATCAAAAAAAGATAGAGAAGGGCATTTCATACTCGTTAAAGGAAATATTCATCAAGAGGACATCTCAATATTGAATGCAAAGGCACCTACATTTGTAAAAGAAACTCTTCTAAAGCTTAAATCGCACATCAATCCCCACACATTAGTAGTGGGAGACTTCAACACCCCAGTCATAACAATGGACAGGTCATCAAGACAGAAAAAAAAAGAGAAATAATGAGTCTAACAGAGGTCATGAACCAAATGAACCTAATACTTATCTACAGAATGTTTCATCCAAACACAAAAGAATACACCTTCTTCCAGCACTGCACGGAACCTTCTCCAAAATTGACCATATAGTCAGACACAAAGCAAGCCTCAACAGATACAAGAAAATTGAAATAACCCCTTGTATCTTATCAGACCACCATGGAGTAAAGCTGGACTTCAACAGCAACAGAATCAACAGAAAGCCTACACACACATGGAAATTGAATAACTCTTTACTGGATGACTACTGGGTTAGGGAAGGAATAAACAAGGAAATCAAAGACTTCTTAAAATCCAATGAAAATGAAGGCACAACATACCCAAACCTATGGGACACAATGAAAGCTGTGCTACGAGGAAAGTTCATAGCACTAAGTGCCTTCAAAAAGAAAATTGTGACAGCTCATATTAGTGAATTCACAGCTAAACTGGATGAATTGGGTGGGGGGGAGAAGCAAAAACTCTCAAGAGGAGCAGAAGGCAGGAGATCATCAAACTTAGGGCTGAAATCAACAACTTAGAAACAAAAAGAACTACACAAAGAATCAATGAAACCAATAGTTGGTTCTTTGAGAAAATCAACAAAATAGACAAACCCTTAGCCAAATTAACTAAAAGACAGAGGGAAAAACCCAAATCAACAAATCAGAAATGAAAAGGGAGAAATAACAACAGACATTGAGGAAATCCAGAGAATCTTTAGGTCCTACTTTAAAAATCTATACTCCACCAAATTTGAAAACTTAAGCAAAATGAACAATTTTCTTGATAGATTCCACCTATTGAAGCTAAATCAAGATCAGGTTAACAGATTAAACAGCCCTATATCCCCTAAGGTAAAAGAAACAGTCATTAAAAATCCCCCAACCAAAAAAAAAGCCCAGGGCCAGATGGTTTCAGCACAGAATTCTACCAGACCTTCAAAGAAGAGCTAATACCAATACTCTTGAATCTCTTCCACAAAATAGAATCAGAAAGAACACTGCCAAACTCATTCTATGGGGCCACAGTCACCCTGATTCCTAAACCACACAAAGACCCAACAAAGAAAGAGAACTTCAGACCAATCTCCCTCATGAACATAGAAGCAAAAATAATAAAATACTGGCAAACTGAATCCAAGAACACATCAAAGGTATCATATACCATGATCAAGTAGGCTTCATCCCAGGAATGCAGGGATGGTTCAACATATGAAAATCCATCAACATAATTCACCATATAAACAAGTTAAAAGAAAAAAACCTCATGATGATCTTGCTAGACACTGAAAAAGCATTTGACAAAATCCAACACCCCTTCATGCTAAAAGTCCTGGAGAGAATGGGCATACAAGGACCATACCTAGAAATAATAAAGGCAATATACAGCAAGCCAGTAGCCAACATCAAATTAAATGAAGAGAAACTTGAAGCATTTCCTCTAAACTCAGGGACAAGGCAAGGATGTCCACTTTCTCCATATTTCTTCAACATAGTACTAGAGGTTCTTGCTAGAGCAATAAGACAACTAAAGGAGATCAAGGGAATACAAATTGGAAACAGAGAGGTCAATTATCCCTATTTGCACATGATATGATAGTATATATAAACAACCCCAAAAATTCCACCAGAGAATTCTTACAGCTGATAAACACCTTCAGCAAAATAGCTGGATACAAAATTAATTCAAAAAAATCAGAAGCCCTTCTTTATACAACAAATAAATGGGCTGACAAAGAATTCAGGGAAACAACACCCTTCACAATAGCCACAAACAATATAAAATACCTGGGGGTAACTCTAACCAAGCAAGTAAAGGACCTGTACAACAAGAACTTCAAGTCCTTGAAGAAAGAAATTGAAGACGCCATCAGAAAATGGAAAGAACTCCCATGTTCATGGATAGGTAGGATCAACACAATGAAAATTGCCATCCTATCAAAAGCAATATACAGATTCAATGCAATTCCTATCAAAATACCACCACAATTCTTTATAGACCTGGAAAAAGCAATTCTCAATTTCATATGGAACAACAAAAAACCCAGAATAGCTAACTCAATCCTTACAATAAAATAAATCTGGAAGTATCACCATCCCAGATTTCAAGCTATATTACAGAGCAATAGTAATAAACACATCATGGTACTGGTATAGAAACAGGCCAGTAGATCAACGGAATCGAATTGAAGACCCAGAAATGAACCCACACACCTATGGTCACTTAATTTTTGACAAAGAAGCCAAAACCGCACAATGGAAAAAGGACAGTATCTTCAACAAATGGTGCTGGTCCAACTGGATGTCCACATGTAAAAGAATGAAATTAGACCCATACTTATCACCTTGTACAAAACTTAAGTCCAAGTGGATCAAAGACCTTAACATAGGCCAGACACTCTAAATCTACTAGAAGAGAAAGTGGAGAAACCCTCTAACTCATCGGCACAGGTGACAACATCCTGAGCAGAACACCAACAGCTCAGGATCTAAGACCAAAAATCAATAAATGGGACTTCATGAAACTGAAAAGCAAAAAAAAAAAAAAAAAGGCAAAAGACATTGTCATTCAAACAAAACAGCAGCCTACAGATTGGGAAAAAATCTTCACCAACCCCACATCTCATAGAGGGCTAATATCCAAAATTTACAAAGAACTCAAGAAATTAAATGCCAAGAAACCAAATAATCCAATCAAAAAATGGGGAACACAGCTAAACAGAGTATTCACAAAGGAGGAATTCCTAATGGCTGAGAGACACTTGAAGAAATGCTAAGCATCCTTAATTATCAGAGAAATGCAACTCAAGATGACTCTGAGATTCCATCTCACACCTGTCAGAATGGCTAAGATCAAAAGCTCATATGACAGCACATTCTGGCGAGGGTGTGGAGAAAGAGGAACCCATTGCTGGTGGGAGGGCAGGCTTGTGCAATCACTATGGAGGTCAGTCTGGCGATATCTTAGAAAACTTGGAATAGCTCTGCCTCAGGACCCAGCCATACCACTTCTGGGTATATATCCAAATGATTCCTCACCGAATCACAAGGAAGTTTCCTCATCTATGTTCATAGCAGCCTTATTTGTAATAGCTAGAAACTGGAAACAACCCAGATGTCCCTCAATTGAAGAATGGATTAAAAAACTATGGTTCATCTACACAATGGAATACTACTCAGCTATCAGAAACAATGAAATCATGCAATTTGCAGCCAAGTGGATGGAACTAGAGAAGCTCATCCTGAGTGAACTAACCCAGACCCAGAAGGATGCACATGGCATTTATTCACTTAGAGTCGGATTTTAGCAATATAGTACAGGATATCTATACTACAACGAATTCACCAAAGGAAACATGAACATAAACTTATTTTTCCTGTCAGTGAGACATTTTGCCCTAGTGGTGCTTCCTTATATGCCCCCACCAAGAATATGAGGAGGCTCTTGGCCCTCATATGACTGCTGAACTGGGGTGGGGGACTGTTATGTAGGGACACTTCACTCCAGAGGAGCGGGATGGAAGGGATAGGGAGTAGAGGGTGGGATGGCAGGACTGGGAGGGGTGGAAAGAGGACACTATGATGGAGATGTAACCTGAAGTAATAAATAAATTAAAAAAAAAAATAATGTCTCCAGTTCTCTCTGATAATCCCTCTTGGCACTGAACTCCACCTATGCACCCCAACTTATCCTGAGCTGTTGGCAACTCAAATTCAAAAGAGGTGGTCCTTGCCAGGTCACTTGATTTACTCATATGATTTCTAGGGAAGAGTATCTGTCCAGAGGCAGACTTCATTGACTACTACTGCCATCTTGTCACATAACACACACACACATGCACGCGCGCGCACGCAAACACACACACACACACACACACACACACGCACACGTACACACACACCCAAAGCAAAATTCTCTCTATGAAGTCTAAAATTCCACTTGCTGATCTCCTAGCTGATGTAATTGCCAAAGCACCATGCAGCCTGTGATAGTCACAGTGGGAACGAGCCTTTCCATGGAGTTTCCATCTGCTTCCCAAGAGAGAGCGCCTCTTTGGGGAGCCACAGTAAATGAAGTGCACCCACTGCTCCCCACAGGGCCCAGAGCCTTTTATATTAGTCTTTTTTAGGATTGGAGGTTGTTAAGGATGAACATGTTTAATTTTCTCCAAAGTAAGAAGGTTTGGAGAATTACAATACTGCAGTTGAGTTTTCATCCAACAGATCATTCTGTTATTTTAGAAAACAAGAAACAAAAAATAAAAAAACAAAAATATTCTATTTTTAAAGTACTATGCAAATATTACCAAATGAAAATCTAATTAGTGGAATCCTTCCCTTTGTGAGAAGAGCTTATAACTTATGCACTGGGCTCATTATTATAAAACTTACATTTAAAGCAAATTTTTTGAGCTCTTATAACCCAAAATTTTGTTTTGTTCTTTTCATTTTTTTACAATAGTGCCCAATTGTATTTGTCCTGAGGCTGACTTATTCACTACTGATTAAGGGTCCACAGAATGACGCAATAGGTTAAGCAGGGAACACACATCATGATGAGAGGTTTCCACACTGACCTATGGGGAAGCTTTAAACACACACTTGACTGTGAATAATGGGGGTTTCACAGTGGTAACAGACTGAAGGTTACAACTAACTGGAAATTGAGTGTATGCATCCAACAGTAAATGAACAATGGTCACCTTTATTACTGAAGAAATGAAGCTTGCGTTAGTTTCCCAGGAATGTTTAACAAGAGAAAAGACTTCATAAGCACAGCTTGTCTCTCATCTCCACTCTCTCCCACAGGTACGGCGTTTGCCACGGCCAGAACAGGAACACACTCTTACCCTGCTCTGCAGGGGATAATGGATCCAGCGTGCTTTTATAAGCTTTCATTTTCACGTGTCAGTTCCTCAGAGAAGGCTGACTATACGGATGAAGTAGAAAAAAAAAAAAAACAACAACTCATTTCAATATACCTCAAACCCCAAGCCCCAGAGAAAGACAGGACTACAGAGGTCTTTTTTATTCACCAAATGCCAGTTGATTTCAATGCAGTTTCCCAGAGTTGAGTCTGAGCTGAGGCCCAGTGCCCGGGGAGAGTTTTCCTGGACACGTAGGAGTAAAGGAAATACAAACATTAAACCAAAGGACCATGAGAATGTGGGATCGAATGAAGAGAAACCTTAAGAAAGAAGATAAGGAACACCAGAAAGAGCAGGCTCAGAAGGAAAGAAGCAACTGCCTCTTTAAAGGGCGTTGGCCTGTGAGAGGCCCAGGGGGTGGAAGCACCTCCATGTACAAGCCTGACAGCAGGAGTTCAACACTCAGGACCCAAAATGGAAGTAGAGAACTGACTCTGGAGAGTTGTACACACGCACACACACACACACACACACACACACACACACACACACACACAC